>JARYHS010011470.1:0-75006 GCA_031002005.1 Vandiemenella viatica
TTGTATCAGCAGGTTAATGTTTAGTGTTTAGATTTTTTTGTATTTAATGGAAGGTAGTAAGTAATTGGAGTTAGCTGGAGGGGACAATATGTAATAGAGGATTAGCTGTATTCCATTTGCAAAATTTACATGTTACTTAAATTTTTACTGCTTGTATTTAGCTATTAGGGCAGTGTGAGAATTTCTTTTCCCAGTACAGACTTTAAAAATTGGTTTTGGATAGTGCCAGGATAGTCACTTAACATGAATTATGGATGATAACATTCACATTCTTTCTGTAAAGACAGGAGGTGGGTGAAGTGAATGCTATGCTATGAGATTATATGTTATTTATTGGCGATGAGACTTGGATGGATATTGGTATGAGAAATAGTAGTGGTATGTAGAGTGGAAAAAGATGCAATGTGATGTAATTTGGGAACTAAAGCACACTATTCTGTTGCTTTTATATACTTTCACAAGTTTTACTCCTTTCTTACCTCTAATACTTATCCAGATTTGCACTACTATTACAGCTCATGCTGGACAGTTGGAACCAGAGCATATTCTGTGATATTAAACAACGACTGCAGGATTCTGCAATGAAGTTGGTACATGCAGAAAGAAACGGAGAAGCATTTGACTCGCAACTTGTCATTGGTGTTAGAGAATCATATGGTAATCAATTATGCTAACTGAAATTAGTAAAATCTAAGGTGTTGATAGTTTTTATTTTACGTCATCTTATGCAAGTTTGTCAGTTGCATTTTATGTTTCAGTTAACCTTTGTTCCAATCCTGATGATAAACTTCAAATATATAGAGAAAACTTTGAAAAAGCTTATATTGAAGCAACAGAATCATTTTATAAAATGAAAGCTCCACAATACCTCCAAGCAAATGGTGTCCAAAATTACATGAAGTACGCTGATTCAAAATTAAGAGAGGAAGAGCACAGAGCCCAGAAGTACTTGGAATCTGGGTGCAGTGGTTCAGTTCAGGCAGTAAGTTGACAGTGGCTTCTAATAATTAAGTACTTAAAGTTGTGCATCATTTAAGTGAGAATTGGCATGCAGTTGATTCAAAAATATTGTTTAAATTATAACATATTATAATTCTGACAACTGTTACAAGTAAAAGCAAGACTCTTGCATTAAAATGAATGTTGATGATACCAATTTATTGCCGAGGCTGATTCAGTGCGTGTATACATTACCAGCCTATTCTTGGAAGTATAGTCAGTGATGTACTTTCTGCATTGTAGTTGACTGTGGTTTATATACTGTTAGTGTTTGTGATAAACTAAAATCTGTAATGTTCTGTTCAAGCAGTTCAAGCTGAATGTTATTCTGCATAACTAACTATTTATCATGGTGTTTTCTGGTTTTTAGCATTTCTCAATCCTGTGTATGTTATTGTTGGTCTCCTATTCTGTGAATCATTAAGTAGTTTTCATAACACTTCATGTTTTTGCTACTAACAGGTAATCTGTATTTGTGTTGTTTTCAAATAACCTTTTGGTAGATATGTGCCAGCTTATAATATTTCATCATTAGTATCAGTTTCTCAATTGACAATACCAGCATAGCTTGCCTTAACACAAAATATTTTTGAAAAGAAGGCAGAGTGGTGGTGGAGAGGAAGCAGTCGTTAACTCTGTGTCTTGCTTATTCGTCAGACAATTTGTTTGTATTATACTTTTTTTTTCATATTGGCCCTTGGTGGACTATGAGACACTGGCACCTGTGCAGGTGTAGGTGGTAAATGTAAAATTACTGCTGTTTCTTGTTGATGAGGTAATGTGATCTTTACAGGATTGTAGATGTGGTCAATACTGATGGCAATGTATTTCTTATATTTGAGTAATTGATTTGTTTACTACTAGTAGGCTCACGTGGTAATTATGCAAGGGGGGATGTAAATACAAATGATCTAAAATGATTTTTGAGTCTATTTTATCCTTGCAAATTAAATTCTTCTTGTTCAGGATGATGATGATGAAATTAAATTCTTGAAGTTGTTAGAGGCGAGTAAGGACTCGGACAAGGAATGGGAAGTAATTTGGCCGTTTGAAGAAACCATCATGTTGTTTGCTTGGAGTGATGTGGGGAAACCATGGAAACCCAAATGTGGATGGCCTGACAGTGATTTGAACCAGTGTCCACTCAAATGCAAGACCAGAGCATTACCACTCACCCACCATGCTCAGTGAATAAAATAAGATGTAGCATTAAAATCTGATAGCTAGATTGGTGGTTTTAAGCAGGTTTCAACCATGCAGCTTACTGTGTGTATAAACTGCATGATCAAGCAAGGTTATGCAGTATAATGCTCTGTTGTTACCCTTTGCTGTAGCTAGGAGTTGGAGATGGTGCCACAGGCAGAGTTCAGTATGTGCTGCCACCTGTTGGAGCAGCTCGATAGAAAACCAGACAAAAAATTCAAATTATAAACAAAAAGCAGAGAAGTTGATCTTTAAAATGGTACCTCATTTATCAATTTTGTTTATCTATGAAGGGAGAAAAGGGTTTTGTCACAAAAAGCACCTTCTAGAGATAATATACAGTGATACAAATTATTTGAAATTATTATTTATGTCTTTACAACATGCTCCACTAAAAATTTACATGTATTTTCCATGTATCTGGTGAAGAAACCATATCCTTTTCGCTAATTCAAAAACATTGAATTCTCTACATACCAAGTACTGGTCAGTAAAAAAAAAATAGAGCAATTTTATGTCCCAGAAATTTTATTTTCCTACAATAATTAGCAGTATTGTGGGATACACACAAATAAGATTTAACATGGCCAAACCAATCAGGCTGACAACAAGAATTTTAATTTTTTTTTTTTTTTTTTTTTTCATATTCCCATCAATCTTGGATGCTGCAGTGGAAGTGATATCTGCTTTACAGAATATAGTTATATGTGACTATATATTTCACAATGAAGGATATGGAAAGTAAATGCAAAACTTGTCATAGATGAAGGCAGCAGGTCAGCAATGGACACAAAAAATAAGCACACATAAAGCAATATTTTGGTAGTGTACCTTTGTCTCACAAGTAGATGAGATGTGTGGTGAAGAGGTTAAATGAGATCACATCGATGCACACCACATGAACGGGGAACAAAGGAGAAGCAGCAGAGGTAGTAGTGGTGAGCTAGGGGGAGGGTGGGGGGTGATGCAGTGATCAGCACATCTGATCACCTTACCCTGTACCCCATCTACTCGCAAGACTATATTTCACTACTGAAATATTGTTTGATACATGTTCTTCATTGTCTTGCAGCTTTCATCTGTAGTAAGTGTTGGATTTACTTTCTCTATCCTTATGTTCACTTCCTTAAGCATTTTCCTGATCATTATTATCATGACTATATGTATCTTTTGTTTTATTTCCACAGATTCACAGTAATATAGATTTTTTAGTGCATTTGAAGTTAATGGCACAGTTATGCCATTATGTGGTGAAAATTTTATTTGCTTATGTTCTTGTGCATATTGCTATTTCAGTGTCCACTTCTGTATTAAATCTATCCTGAAAATGTTCACAATGTTGTTGTTCAGAATCAACCAGGAACAACTAAAACCTTGTTTCCTCTAGTATTACTCAACAGTTTATGAAAGGATCCCACAATTTTAGAGCCTTCTGTACTTTTAGCTTGGAACATTAAAGAAATTGTTTAAGGCATTCAAAAGAATTTCTAAAAGAAATATTCTGAAGTGAATGGTTAGCCTTCAAGATAAAAAAATGAAACTATTAACTGCCACAAAGATTTTCATCTATAAGTATGAAACTGAGCGTTTGACATAATGCAGCGTTATATTTACAAAACCATTTGGTTACATCTCATTTGTTATTGTATCAAAAGCAAAGAAACCCCAGATTCTTCATATCCTGTGCCTGTAGCTTATTTTTGCAGTTGAATTGCAGTGCTTAAATGTGCTAACACTTACTTAAAGTAAAGATGGTACGAGTTTGTAATATTTCAAAACTTTGAGACTTAAGTAGGTCTCATCACATCCTTAATGATTTCTGTTGATTTTTTTGATCAACAGAACAACTAGAACCTTCAAATGGTAAAAGTGGGGTGGGAAAGCAGATTAGAGGATATATGACTAATTGTAAATTGTAGTTTGTGATAATTGTTTCTGTTGAAATTCTATGAGCAATAGAGCAACTAGTTAAAAAAGAGCTGCAGGTTAACATATGTAGATCTAAATTTTGGGTTGTGCAAATAAAAATCTTGTAAGTGTGAATACTTATTTATGTATGTGAAGCCTAATTAACTACATACTGATAACTTCATAATGTGGGTTTCAATACCTGTCCGGCCATCAGATTTAAGTTTTCCATGGTTTCCTGAAACCACCCCATGTGAATGCTGGGATGTTTCAATTAAAATGCTATGGTCACATTCTTTCCCATTCCTTGCTCCTATCTTCTCCCAGCTCTAATGACCTTGATATCAATGAGCCTCAAAATTCGAAGCAGAAAAGAAAAGTAGATAAAATGGCAGATAAAATTCATAGACGTGGAGAAAAAAATCGATCAATCAATCATATTATTTATTTTGCTTGTAGAATGAAATTGTTCATAGACTGTATCAGATTCTTAAGTAATGGAAAATTTTTCATCTGTATGATTGTTTTTTACAGAAATAAAAATTTAACGAAATCTCATGAAGTTAGGATAGAACTGTGAAAGAGAAAGTTCTAAATTTATGGTGATTTGGGAAGATCTATTGCAATCCCGCCTTTGATTGCTATTGTAAAAGTTTTTTGGAATAACACCAATATGTATGTATATATACAAGGGTTGTACCAAAAGTAAAGTTTCCATATTTAAAAAAAAAATGGACAGCATTGTTTATTCTCATAACCATTTACACCATTGAAAAGCTTGAACATTTTTCTACATAGCCCCCATTTTTTTCTAAGCATTTTTGTAGATGTTGCTCCTACGTCTGTATCTCCATGTCGAAGAACTCTGCCTACAACCTGTTGAGGAAGCGTGTTACCTCTTCTTTCACTTCGTTGCTCCCGAAGCATAGGCCATCCAAGTGATCATCACTGGGAGCTAGGTCTGGGCTCTAAGGTCCGCTTCACATGGGACACCCGGTGCCCGGCCACTGAATCTCTAGACACCGCGGGAACATGCAACAGAATGAGAGCGTTCACCCAGAGCTGCTGGTAGGTGGCTTTCCCCTCTAGCCACTTGGCCACTGCCTTGCTACAACCATCACATTCTATGTCGGTGAGGGAAGCGGGAGCTGTTTCTGTGACGTAAGGGATGCCGAGTGGCTCTGAAGTGGCCGCGTTAAGATTCCGGTGGCCGGTGTCTAAGAATTTAGTGGTCGGACACTGAGTGTTCCGTGTGAAAGGGGGATGGGGCATAGCAGTCCATCCTAATTTTTTCAGAAGGTCCTGTGTTTGATGAGAGATGTGAGGTCGAGCATTGTCATGAAGCAGCACCATTCCCTCCTTTAGTTTTCCTCTCCAGCAATTCTGGATAGCTCAACTGAGTTTGGTTAGTCTCGCAATACCTGCTTGAGTTTGTCATCCCAGGAGGCATGAAATCAATGAGCAATGTCCCCTTATGATCCCAAAACAGTCGCAACG
Organism: Vandiemenella viatica; assembly: GCA_031002005.1. Lineage (NCBI taxonomy): Eukaryota > Metazoa > Arthropoda > Insecta > Orthoptera > Morabidae > Vandiemenella > Vandiemenella viatica. Next base: position 5,608 of record JARYHS010011470.1, read on the forward strand.
ACTTTTCCAGCCAACTGTATTTGTTTGAACTTCTTTGACATTTGTCAAACTGAGTGACGCCATTGACATGACTGTTGTTTTGTTTTGGGGGTATAATGAAAAACCCACGTTTCATCTCCCGTAATGATAGAATTAATCAATTTCTCCTTGTTGCCTTCACATTGTTGCAAGCACACTCAAGGCATTGCTCATTGTGTCCATCTGCCAGCATTCACGGGACCTACCGAGTGCAAACCTTGCAAGACCCAAATGTTTCAGTCAAAGTTCTTTCAATTCTGCTGCGGGAACTATCAGAAATATGTTCAATAAGTTCATGGACGGCGACCCTCTGATCATTAAGCAGTTCTCTCTCAATCTTCTCGACAATCTCCTCTGAAACCCTCAGTCTGCCAATCCGTTCTTCGTCGTCAATTTCCGTGTGTCCAACAGCAAACTCCCTACACTATTTGCAGACTTGCTGGATGGACATACACTGTAAGTTGACGATGAATATCCATAGGTGGAAAATCTTTTTTTTTTTTTTCACATGTAAAAACTGGGTTACTGACGAACCTCGCACTTGGCGGGAGTGGCGATAGGCACTTCCATCTCGGGCGGCTGCCAAGTCGAGACTATGAGGTGTAGTGAAGTGCCAATGGATGGAATCGAGAGTGGGGAAACCCCTACTCATGATGGTGTTGCTGGATTTAGCCTACCACCTTTCCTCATGGCTGTAGCTAATTGGGAACCTTACTTTTGGTACAACCATCATAAGTAGTGCAGAAGTAGTCATTTGCTCTTCCAGAAGAATAGTTGTAACAGCCGATTTTATAGAATAAAGTAACGGTTCTTTTGATGCTACTATTTGATGTCTCTTTTTCCTTTAATCAGTAAACTGATATTGTGAAATATTGTTGCTACCAGATGTTATATAGTCTGAGTCAGACTGGTAAAGTATCAGTCAAAATGCTGAACATCTATTCAGAGGAAACGTTTGTAATTGTATGTTAAATGTGCAAGGTTTTTTTTGCTGCCACAATTGAGTCTGTAATTCTGTGTCATATTTCTTAAATTTCACACAACTGTTTTTGCAGATTGTCTGTTCCATAATAAAGATCTGCCTCTTTAATCTGTGGTGTTGCCTAATATCCTACTTCTCCTCTCCTTAATTTTCATTTAGGTTTAGAAATCTTTGAAATGCTTCAAAACATTGAACAAGGAGAAAGCTTACTAAAGGACTTTTGAAAATGCTCTGAATTTTAGGATATAATTTTAAAATCAAATCTCCAGAGGGGCCAGATATGAAAGTGTGGGTCTAGCGTATCATTCTCGAGATTGAAACTTGGGAGTGCCACAAGTACCTTAAAAACCTTGCATGCTTCAGCGACCATTGTAGGGTGTGGCAGCAGAATGTTGTGTGTATTGGGGATCTTGGCTTAAGCACCCCACACACTTACAGTTTATCTGAAGGCACTGGACTGTCAGTTTACCGTAGTTGGACACACACCTACAGTCGATATTAAGATCGTAGACTGCAGGCATTGCGTAACTGTCAGTGTGTGGATTTTTGATATCGGGTTCTGAACTGCCAGCAGTCCGCAGTTAACAATCTTTGAAGTTTACGATCTCAAGGCCAAAACGGACACACACTCGCAGTTGGCCTGCAGTCACCGGGCCTGACAGATACGTTATTGTGTGCCTGACGACAGGCCACAGATCTTTCGCGCTCTTTAATCTGTTTTGGACTGTCAGGAAAATGGACAACAAACCGCAATCATTTCATCATTTACTTAATTATATCGGCAATTTCCATGTTTGTGGAAGGTAAAAGATGAGTCATATGCAAATAAAAAAAAGATCCAGACGCTTCAGAACTGTCATAGTTTTTGATTTTTTAAAAATGCAATAATTAACTGTATATGGAATTGATCGTATTCTGTCTATATTTTGGCTATAAGTTACATTTTCTATACATTTCTATCTTTTCCGTGGTTTATTATAATATAAAAAGTTACTGAACAATAAACAAAATAAAAATTATTCTTACTTGTATGTAAAAGTACTTGAGTCTAGTAAATAAATTTGCCAGTTTCTGGTATTATCATATCAAGTGCTAGTGATGAAATTCTCGAAGGAAACTTTAAATCTTCAAAACTCTGACCCGTAGCCAAAAAATCTCAAGGTGAATTTCGGTCTTTCTTCTGCAGTAATTGCTTGGCATATTCGGGTGTCTGCCTTTGTGATGAAACTAAACTTAACAGTTCATTGAAATTTTCGTCACACATTCACAATTAATTAAGTCATCCGTATGTGATTGTCGTAGTTCACGCAACAATGTCATGTGGGAACGATTACTCCTTTCTTGCAACCACTCTTTCATCCAAAACCCCTTTTTGCGTCCCGGTGTTGAGAATAATAACATATTATTTAAGATCGCAATCGCACAACGTTTTCTTCGTAATAAAATGCGACCCATTATGAACGTGAATTATGTTAATGAAACAGTGAATTTGAAACGAACAACTGCACTGCATCCGCGCGAGTTCAAACGACAGTCCGCTGGACTGAAGTTAAAAATCTTCAGTCCACCGGCCTGAAGTTCACGAACTCTAGTGTGTGGGCAGCACACAATTCATGGCGTGTACAGACCACCGCCTACAGGCAGTTGTCGTTTATGTGTGTGGTGCTTTGAGATTTCAGCCTACAGTTCTTAGTCACAGGCATCGGCCTGCAGTTCGTCTGTAAGTGTGTGGGGCGCTTTAATTGTTTGGATGGTGAGGACAGTACAAACCTATGTTTTAACAATCCTCAAATTCAAGGTGAGTAATACAGTAGAACCTCGATAAGTTAAAGTCCAAGGGAAACACAAAATATTTTAAGTTATAGAGGTTTTAAGTTATCAAGGGTCTATGTTAGGGATAGATTAATATAGAGGTAGGTATGTACATATGTATGTATATACCCTTGTTCCTATTTTTACTTGAATGCGTCAGAAGAATTGGTTCAATAAAATACAGAAATTTAAATAATCATATTTATTTATTCACATTTTTTTAAAGGGTAAATCATTTCGTTTCTTAAAATTCTCTAACCAGCCATTGCTGGCTTTAAAATTTTTGATTTTCAGCGAATTAGCGAACTCTTCAGCTTTTTCTTTCAGTATCGGTCCACTAACACTGATGTTTTTGTTTCGACACTGAACCACGTAAACAAACATTGTTCTAAATTAGGGAATTCGGCAATTTTTCGTCTTTTACATTGAAGACTTTCTCCTGATTCTTGTTTCTTCAAGATTTCAGCTTCTTTTTTAATGATGATTGATAATGTACTATCATGTATCCCAAACTGAGCCGCAACTTCTTTCCTTTTCAATCCATTTTTCACTGCTTCTATAGCTTTTAATTTATCAGCGTATGTGAGTGTTGTTAGTTTTCTTTTTGAACTCATTTTAAGCCAGTTTTATCACACAGTAGGTAAAGCGATGTTTCCAGGACAATGATCAAAAACTTATGATCCAAGTAAGCCGTTGTCTTAAGGCTAACCGCCGCAAAGCTTTAAAGAATTTCGAAGAAGCAAACAATAGGTGACATGTACTGTACATTGTTTACGTTAACAATTTAACTAGTGAACACGTGCAAGCAATAAATACCGAAACCTTTTGTTTTGCACACTCTTTCAAAATGACTCATTGACAAACAATTTTATGTTATAGAGGTTGTGGAAACATTTCTTTAAGTTACTGAGGGCCAATACAGAGATTACTTATTTAAGTTATAGAGGTTGCGTATTTTAAGTTATAGAGGTTTTGGGCTCTGATGGGAAGGGAACATATTATTTTTTGAAGTTATAGAGGTTTTTAAGTTACCGAGGTTTGAGTTATCGAGGTTATACTGTATGCAGGAGATGTGAATGGGTGGTAAGGCAAACAACTTGTGATTGTACAATCTTATTGTCACTTACCGCACCTTTGTTGTAATGGGTTTTGTAGCTTAATTTGGAGGCTCCAGTTCACTTGACCTCAGTTCCTACGGACTTGTGGGACCAAAATCCCAGATACCATGGAGGAAAAAAAAAACCTTTGTGGCTCAGGTGGACTACAGTGCTCTTCTCCAGATGAATGGTTTCTAGCTCCTCAGTTTTAAGTGATAGCAGCAGAAATGCAGTTCAAAATCAGAACGGTTTTATAGTTCTGCCTAGATGGGTGGGTTCCTTGGAAAAGGTTTCTCTTTTCTTCATTTCATAGGGCTTGGAAGGGCTTGTAGGTACATTAAAATTGATAATGAAGCTGAGAAAAAGGACACTGCTGTGGAAAGCATTTACCTTTAGGCAGAGTTTCCTACTCCTCAACTGTGAGAAGCTCTGGGAGTTAATCACTAAATGCTAATTCCACAAGTCCCCATATTGCAGCAAAGGTGTAATTATTTGCTGGAACATAATGGATTCGAGCACTGATGAACTCGTTCCGTGCTCCCATATCAGTTGCACCACTGATGGATGTACATTCGAGTGCAAGTCGGACCCATATCCGGCCAGGCCCATATCTGCATGCCACAGGTCTCATGCGACTAGAGCTGGAACCGCGGCCGGAGCTAGAACCGCGATGTGTCAGGAAACAGGAGCCAGACCTGGAGCTGTTCACACTTCTTTCCCCTTTTTCCATAGCAGTTCTAACTTGAAATCTGTATTTTGAAGGGTTTAATGTTAATTACTGTGTAATTGGATTACAGTTACATTTAAAGATAAGATTATTACTAAAAAAATTTTTAGTTATCAACTACTTGTAGATAATTTCAGTAACTATTAAATGTTGATTGGAAGTTAAAACCCTGTAGTACTATCTAATTGGTCTCATTCTGGTGTATTTTATGGCATGTTTTTAAGGTGTGGAGGCTTTACATGCTAAATAAGAATGCACTTATAATGTTACTCAGAATTTTAATCATTATAGTCTTATTAAACTTTTAAGATTCAGTTTGATTATTACTCCCGTCTAGAGTTTAACTTTCTCAGTTCTGATTTATTTATTTATCTTACGTCCATAGCACATAATCAATAATACAAATATATACAGTTGTTTCACATTAATAAAATTTTACATTAAATTATAGTTAAAAGTCAAAATCAACATAGTGCAGCAAGTGTAACACTTTATATGAAATATCTATGAAGTCTTTTTTCGGTGATCTCCTGAAGGCTCGAAGTGGGCAATTAAAGGTCACATGACTGATGGTTTGTTCTACCTCACCAGAGTCGTGATATGGCGAATCTCTCATTTCCTATGTGTAAAGAGATGAAGCAGATCTGCCATGGCCAGACCTAACTCGGTTGAGAGCTGCCCAGGTCGTACAGGGGAGTCCCTTTAGTGCTTGTTGATTGTCAAACAAGGAGTATCATTCTGGTGATGCTGTGGCTATCCACGCCGATCTCCATGCTTCTCTCCCGTTAAATTTTTTAGATATAAGTTGTTTTGCAGTTTTTACACTTGGTCTTCTTAATTTAAGTCTCTGAAGGTGGGTTTCCATGTCATCATGGATGAGGAGGTTCAAGTTATGACAGATATTGGGCAAATAGGCCATTGCGTTATCTTATGATAGAGGTTCGATGTTACTCAAAACAGGCAGCCAGTACAGTGGAGTGGACTTGATACATCCACTAATTATCTGCATTGTCTGTTTCAAAACTATGTCAGTCTTTTTGGTATGGGTGCTATTCATCCAGACAGATGAGCAGTACTCAGCTGCACAATATACAAGGCTCAGTGCCAAGTTATGAAGTGTGGAGGCGGATGCTCCCCAGGAGGTGCAAGTTAGCTTCTGCCGAATATCATTTCTAGTTCTTAGTTTTACTGAAAGGTTGGTCAGATGTTTGTCATACGACAAGTTGCAATCCATTATGACTCCCAAATACTTTGGAAAGGCATTGTGTCAGAGGGGAGTGCCATCAACGAGAACGTCAAGCGAGAGATTCGCTGCACGGCTGTTAAAATGGAAGACACTAGTTGCCGTCTTGCTGGTACTGGGTACGAGACACAATTTCTTAAAATAGATGCTCAGGGTTTTGAGGTCTGCTGTTAAACTATTTTCAGTTTACTGAATGTTATGGGATTTTTGTACTAGTGTCAGATCATCAGAATAGGAGAATTGTCTGGATCTGTTTGAGGAATTTTGGATATGTATATACATTAAAATGAAGTGGGGCAAGAACTGAGCCTTGGGGAAGATCGTTATTCATTCTTCTTACTTTACTCATCTTAGTATCTCAATCTAGAAAGTTCAGTTAGCTAGCATGGTATTGATCAGATAAATGATTTTTTTTTTTTTTCACTTAAGGATGGTCATCAGTTTGTACACAATGAACTCTTGCCACACCGTGTCATAAGTTGCAGTAACATCAACAAATACTGCACCAGACTTCAATGGTCTCTCGAATCCTGCTTCTATGTGGGTAGCCAAGGCCTGATCCTCACGGTTTCTTGCAGGTCTAAAACCTGCCTGTTCAACCAGAAAGTTTTCGAAAATAATTGGTGATTCTGTTCCTTTCAGTTCTGATGAAGGGAAGCCTTAAATGAAAAATCAGATGATGCATTTAACTTCTCTTCATTGCAGAAAGATGTTTATAATGAAGATCAGTCTCTTTTTCCGAGGTTTTCCAAGGCTCATTATATATATAAATATGATTACGTAGCATTATTCCGAGTGACTGTTGGCTGCTTTTAGAGCTATATTTTATAGTTCAACATGAAAAATACTCACAGCAAACCATTTCTAGAACCTCTAATAATCGCACGAAAAATCTGTCGCCGAGCGTGTTGGGTGAACGGTTAACGTTCTGGCCTCGCATTTGGGAGGACGCGGGTTCGAATCCCCGTCCGGGCATCCAGATTTGGGTTTTCCATGGTTTCCCCAAATCACTCCAGGTGAATGCTGGGATGCTTCCTTCAAAAAGGCCATGGCCGAATTCCTTCTCGCTCCTTGTCCCATCCTGCCTCTAATGACCTTAGCCGTCGACGAGGCGTAAAGCAATAAGAAAAAAAAAACCAATCTGTTAATATTACAAACAATTAAGGCTTACTTAAAAATACTTTCAACTAAATGGAAATAATCTTGAAATGAAATTACAAAGAATTTAAATGTTTTTGACATTGCACTGAATAAAATAAACATTTTTAGAGCACTGAAAACACATTACGGTAGCTGGCACAACATAACATGTTTGTCATCTTATTAAAATGCCTGGAATTGTTCTCAATTTAGCACACACATAATTTTATACACTCATTCAAAACAGTCTCACATAATCTACAGAACAAAATACCATACATTTAAGAACCAGTCTCATGTAATTTCATTCGGGAGGACGGCGGTTCGAATCCCCGTCCGGGCATCCAGATTTGGGTTTTCCATGGTTTCCCCAAATCACTCCAGGTGAATGCCGGGATGCTTCCTTCAAAAGGCCATGGCCGAATTCCTTCCCATTCCTTGCCCCCATCCTTTCCCGTCTCTAAAGACCACATTGTTAAAAAGGGACGTTAAACTGTTACAAAAAAAAAAAATCATGTAATTTTCCACTCTTAATTTAAAATAATTGAGTTATATATGATTTTTGTTCAATTATATAACAACTGGTTCTTAAGCTGGTAGGTTGTGGATAACTAATAATTTCATAATTTTGATTCTTTAAAAGTTTAATTTTTAGTACAAAAACCAACAGTTAACAAAGAATTTTGTTTTCAAATGTTTGTAGCAATAATTACAAAATTACTAAGAAATGATTGTTTTCTTCTTATAGAAGCCCTTGGAAATTGTTGTATTTTGACAATTGTTAAGACTGATTATACTGTGATTTTATATTATTACACACAGTTGTGAGTTTCGGATAAAAATAATTATTTTTTTTCGCAATTAACATTCTTTCCTTTCATAAATTAATGGATGAATGCAATACAACTCGTACTGCAGTCTTGCTTTGTCGAATTTACTTCCATCATACACTCCGCCTGCCTGACTGTAGGTTTGGACCCGAACAGGTTTGCTGGACATGTATCTGGATGTAGGTCCACACACATTCAGTTCCTACCATACGCTCCATCCACCTGATTGTGGAGCCAGAACCATACAGGTCTGCCAGATGTGGAACCTGGATGTAGGTCCTCAGCGCTGTATGTTCATCTGGACCCGGCACCTTTAAATTCTCGGACCTACCCATCTCTAGTACTGGACCCGAACGGATGCGATGCTGTAAGTGCCAGATGTTTGATCATACAAAGGCATCCTACTTGTGGAAAATGTGATATGGGTACACATGAGCCAGGTAGTGAGAGCATCCGGCCACATGTGTGTGTCAACATCCAGGCTGGAGCAAAGATTGTTTAGTGTATTTCGAAGAGTGGATGATACAGTAGTTGAAAACCAAAGAATGGATAAAGATTGGAGAGGCAAATGAGGTTAAGGCAGTTGATACTCTCTTGAAAATTGCTGTGACTACTGAGGCAGTAGCAGCAACAGCATGCAGCAATGAAAGGCCAGTTCAGGAAAAGATCCAAGGTCCGAAGTTCCAGCAGGTGGACCTGGCTAAATTTGTGACATCCTATTGTATTTCACTTCCCAGAACACCAAGTGGTAGAGAAAAACTGGGGAGAGACCTATACAGAAAAAGAAACCACTTGTCTTTGAGGCCTTTATAGAGTGGGGAATGTTTGTTGTATCTTTGGACTTTTAAGACACTGGTGGATCTACCTACTTCCATTCAGCAGCACTCACCAAATGAGGACCCATCTGAACTGGCATGGGTGAAGCTTAATAGAATGGCTTCCATGCTCCAATGGAATTTTAATGCTTTTCAGGATCACAAAGAGGAAGTACTAGTTGTAGCAGGGACAAATCTTTTTCTTTATCCAGGAGAGACATTTTGGACATGCACACCACCCAGTGCTGATAAGGTATGACCTGTATAGGATTATACTATTTCGAACCTATTGCTCTCGCCTCTGTTTTGCATGCAGTAGCAGCTCAATATACAATCTTATACAACTGACTGTATGCTGTATATGTTAAACTACCAGTGCACCCATTGATAATGATCAACTGGAAACAGTGCATCATACTAAAATCTTTTTAAATCAGCCTTTAAAACATTGAAAACACTGTTCTCAATACCAGTGCTTGAACATGATTTCAGAAGTCTGAAATATAGCTTAAGTCAGTATATTAGCAAAGGAAAATATTTTTAGTATTAGATTGAAGAAAGTATGTTAAATCTCAACTATTGTATTTGTTATAAGAAATAATGCTTTTGCGACATGGAGTGATAGTACGATGATATTAGGTATCTACTTATTTGAATATGTGAGGTTATTTTCTTTTGCATTATTTGTTACAAATTATGCTTAATGTAGGGTTGAATTATTCATATTTAAAAAAAAAAATAATATTCAACATCTAACAATCTGTTAGCAATTGTGAAGTGAAGAAATGTCAAAAGTTTACTGTTTATGGTGGTGTGGTCAAGTCTCCTGTTGGAAGTTGGTGTTTAATTCACAGCCCAGAAAGCAATCTTCTCTTTCCACAAAAAAATAAATAAAAAAAATGCTGAAGTAAAACTTTTCAATCAAATCATTATAGAATTGGACTATGCCAACAAAAACCAACTTTTGTTACAAGGCTCACTGCAAGTTTGGCCCCTCATTAACCAGGGTAAAAAGCCATTTACACCTACACCAACTGAAGGGTGTTTATGAAATCCCCTGCAGCTGTCGCAGTGTCTGCAGTGGTGAGAAGGTTCGTACCGTGGTGGACAGACTTGAAGAGCATATCCGCCACTATAAACATAACAACATTAACAAATCCTCTGTGGTTCGCCATGCCATCAACACCAAGCCCGAAATAAAAATTGAAGATACTAGGCTGCTGCGGAGAGGATCAGTTGTGACCTCGACAAGTGATGGAGACAGTGTAAATTTTTTTAAAAAGGCTAACAACTTTAACAAGGACAGCAGCCTGTTACTCTGTGACACTTGGTGCTCTTTTCTATATAAATGAACAAACAGTGTATCTGTGGTGAAGGTGGTAGTATAGTAGCCAAAGGCTCAGATTGTGAAATAAACAATGCGGCTTATCACGTAAAACCAGAAATCCTTAACAAAGATGGCCACAGGAGCCTGAAAAATTATTTAATGCACCTCTATCAAGAGGATATATTTTACGCAGGTAGAAACTATGAGAGAAAAAGCGTGCATATATGTAGCCAACTAACCTTCTTACTGCGATGCAGGCATGAAGAGGTCTTACCATCATTTTTAAAGATTCGACAAAATATTGGAATGCGAAAAGCTCATGGATCCTAAGGAAGACTGGTTTTATGCTTCTGCATGAAAGGATTTGCAAACACGAATGGAGCCATCTCAATTTGAACGTACATTATACAAATTACATCTTTTGTTAGCCATCAGTCTCAAAGCCCTGGATAGGAATACTTTGGATGCAGCATCGTCAGATTGTGCGTTGCAAGTGCTGAATATTACTACAGGGGCACAGATTTAAAAATTTAAGAAATTCAAGGCAAATCGACATCAACAAGCTCACATTCTAAAACTTGCCAACTCAGTGGTTAATCACACAGATGAGGAACTAGATAAAGCAACAATGTCTATACTATCGAAAGGTCTTAATTTTGTACCGGTACCCACAGATCTACCGACAGTAGATATCGTAGCAAGTGTAGAGAGTGCTATTGTGTGGTTAGAAAACAGTAAGGCAAATAACATCCAGAAAGAGACTGCTCACGCAAAACTTCCACGCAGCAATCTATCTAGGGAAGAAAGATCGGCTTTGGAGGTATTACAGCTACGTGATGACATTGTGGTCCTACCAGCTGACAAAGGCAGCACAACTTAGTGAGGAAAGTGCAGGACTACTACACTAAAATTAGGAACATTTTAGTATTGAATACTTATGCACCGTTAAGCAGGAACCCAATGCAGAAGATTAGAACAGAGGTTGCCTGTCAAGTTAACGCATCCAAAGCGATTAAGCAGAGGGCCAAGAAATATCTGAAATGAGGCAATTGCACTATGCCGAGATTCTATGGATTGCACAAGGTGCTTAAAAGAGATGTTCCATTATGTCCGATTGTAAGCGTGGTCAACTCGCCTACACATCCACTAGCGATATGTTGCCAGTAAACCGAAATATCTTACGGAAGATATCAGATAAGCTATGAAGAACTCGGCTCGCTTTGTACAAATTATTGATGACTTGAAGCGAGAGAAGACGGATGTGATGGTGAGTTTCGATGTGGAATCACTGTCTACTAACGTGCTGGTAGACGAAGCCGTTTCGGTAATACGTGTAAAACTTCTTGCACATGGACTTTCCACTGAATGGGCTGACCTCGCCAAGTTCTGTCTTTAAATCAACTTTGTTCCAGTACAGTGGTCAACTATATGCTCAAGTCGAAGGTGCAGCTATGGGCTCACCACTTTCACCTGTAACCATGAACCTATTCATGGAAGCATTCGAAATGGTGGTGCTTAACAACGCACACCTGAAACCTGTAAAGTGGATCCGGTATGTCTACTACACCTTTGTCATCTGGCCTCATGGCATGGAGGATCTGGGAGAGTTCTTACACCATCTGAATAGTGCCCACTTGAGAATCCAATTCACCATTGAAGTGGAAGAAAATGGACAATTGCCATTTCTGGATGTTCTGGTTCATAAGTGTGATGATGGATTTCTGGGTCGTACTGTGTACTGCAAGATGACCCACACTAACAGATATCTGCATACTATGTTGCATCATCATCCAGTAGCAAAGGGGCATTCTAACATCATAGAACTTAAGAGCGAGAACAATTTCTGGCACAGAAAGTCTGGCGGAAGAAATGGAGACTCTTGCAAGAATTTTCCGGGCCAACACCTATCGCGAATCTGACATCAGAAGGGTATTAAGAACTAACAAAACTCAAGGAAAACAACTTAACCCATGATACTAATGTACCAACAAATGTGTCTCCCATGCATGCAGGGCATCACAGACCGTTTTAAAAAATTGTTAAAGTGGGTGGAGGTTTGAACAGTTTACAAGGCTCACTGCAAGCTTGGCCCATCATTAATCAGGGTAAAAGACCGTTTATACCCACACCAACTGGCAGGTGTTTACGATATGCCCTGCAGCTGTGGCAGTGTCTACAGTGGTAAGACGGGTCGGGTATGCGAAAAAATTTAAATTTCGAGTGCAATGAAATACTTCTTCCGCCAACCTATTTAGGTCGCAATGACCAGAGGGTCAAGATTAGAGAAATAAGATGCCGTACTGATACTTATATGTATTCCTTCTTTCCACGCACTATTCGGGATTGGAATGGACGGGTTTAGGATTGGTGCTTAGCACCCTCTGCCACCCACAATGTTTGTGATTTGCAGAGTATGGATGTAGATGTAGACTGTGGCGGACAGACTTAAAGAGCATATCTGCCACTATAAACATAATAACAGTGACAAATCTCATGTGCCATCAACACCGGGAACAAAATAAAATTTGAAGATGCGAGGCTGCTATGGAAAGAAGATCATTGGTGGCACAATGAGTGAAAGAGGCAGTGGAAATTTTAAATAAAACTAACAACTTTAACGAGGACAGCAGTCTGTTACTCTGTGATACTTGGTGCTCTTGCTATGTAAATTAACAAGCAGTGTGTCTCTAATGAAGGCTGTTGTATGGCAGCCGAAAGCTCGGATTGGGAAATAAACAACTTGGCTTATCCCGTAAAACCAGTAATCATTAGAAACCAAGTAATTGTTTTTGCAGCCTTAAACTATTACACTAGATTAACGGTGATATCTGAAGAGAGTATAAAAAAAATTGCTGGGAGGTGTTGTATACATAGATCTTAGTTCATGATGACCTGTATAGGAAGCCAGTATTCAAATATATCACTTATAATTTTATCATCATATCGGACTGTTTTGTCTTTTAAGTTGTAAGCCACTTGCTCGTCTACATTACTATCTGAGATTCTTGGAGACTATCAGCCAATGGTGTGGTGTGATGGTAGTGTTTAACTCGTATAAAATATTTTTGGTACTTTGGCACAAGTTTTCTGCTTGTAGAAAATAAGTAGAGGTTAGACTTAAAACTTTAGGTTACAGGTTAAAAGCATGCAATTTCTAGAAAACTAAAAAAAAAAAAAAAATGAAACTGCCAATTCATTATAATATTTAAATTTAATAATATACTACGGTTGTAACATTAGAGCACAAAGAAATTACTAATCACTGTAGAGATAAGTAAGCAAATAGATGAATTCGTTTCATTGCTGATACATTTTGAAATAATTATTTAATGAGAAAGTACCATCTTCCTTTCCAAAGCCTTAGTGTTGATGAGACCAGACGGAAAACTTATTAAATTAAGATGGTTTTACATTTACTTACCTTTATAACATTGATGTAAGTGAATAATAAAAGTTTGTGAAATACGGTTTTCAACTGCCTTATGTAAAGGTTCTCTTTTTACAAAAAATAAAAAAATATTATTTTATATCTATTGCAAGTTTTTATTTGCCCATAGCTGATCGACTGCTGTGTCAAAGTTTTGGTGTCAACTTTCAGAACAACAATATTAGCTGAATGTGCTGGCATGATTAAAGCTAATGAAACAGAAAGTAAGTCACCATTAGTATAAATTCAGTTTACGTCTTAAAATGTTTCTTATTGCTTTGCTAGCATAATGCTTGTTTTAAATCTTATTTACTCTATCACAAGACCAAGATGATCATTGAAATATGTATTTTTTGTCTTGTTCTTTGTACTTGCAACACTCCTGCTTTTAGTATTTCAGGAAATTTCAGTGTCATTTTAAAATTTTGTAATTTATTAACCATTTCTCACACCAGAACTTGAATGTACAGAAATTTTACATTACCTACTCTCCTTTTTTCTCAAATTGATGCTTGCTTTTATCCTGTAACCTTTTATGACAACTGTCGGTTAAGGTATTTCAGTTCATCCTCTGAGAATATGTGATGGTCCAAAATCTATTTGTTTATATACAGCACATAGATTTTGGACTGTTACTTGTTTAGATACAAGTTCATTTTCATATTCTGCATCTTGATTGCAAGATTTAGACAGTTTTTCATAATTATGTGTCATTATTTGTTTCAAACATATGTATTCTACAAATAGAATAACACTCCACATTTGTGCATAAAGCTTAAATGATTTTTCAAACTGACGCTTACTTCCTTCCTTTAACATACTTAATTTTTAATAACATTAGCTGATTGGCTATAATAGTGTTATGGAATAAATAATCTGAATCTTTGTGATCACTGTTTCAATGCTACAAGTAGGTTAGGTTATTTTTTTTCTCTCTATATGATTAATACTTTTGTTATCAGTAACAAACTACATTGACTAAGGTGGGAGGATACATTGAAGCTGTATAAAAATTTCTTGGGCCTCCTAATGCGAAGTTTTAAAGCCACTTGCAGACTTCATTTTCTGGAGAAAACATGGAGCGGTTGTCTTTAAATAGCCCATGCCAGTCAACGGTTTCCACAGCCATCATAGTATGGTGCACTGAGTGCTTCTCCATGCCAAGGTGTTGGGACCAGTAGCATAGTCACAAGATGCGGGCAGTGGAGTGAGAGGCATGATGGGTGTACACGTGGTGGAGGGGTCAGTTACTGTTCGAAGTTCATTCTCGCACTTTCTCAACAGCTCTGTGTCGTCTCTCTTAATTGGATAATAACTGTTTTCAAGTTGTCCATTTTTGATAACCAGTATCTCTGTTTAGTGTTTTCCCCGAGATGAATATTCATAACCACCTCAATCATGCTGTCCCAGTATCCATTTGCATTGGACTCAAAGGCCTTCCCCCCCCCCCCCTCCCTATACTGTCATCTTCATCGGAAACATTCCGTGAGTAATTTGAAGGTAAATTGATGTCTCTTACCAATTTTCTTTAGCTTCTGATGAATGCTACAAGGGGTGACCAAATGAAAAGGTACGAAATGACTTAAAAATGTAACAGTTAAATATTTGCATATTCCGCGGTAGGAGAACGTAGCGAGACATCTCGGGATGCAATTGGAGTCGCTGACTGGGATCGGAGCATGTGTGGGTACCGCATGCTCAGTAGAAAGCAGAGGCTCTTATAAAAAGTGGTGTTCAAATGATGCGGCAGTCCGTATGAGGACAGGCTGGCGTATAGGTGGGGGATGTGTACTGCGAGACACTCCGACGCCTACGCAGGTCCATCAAGAACAAAAGACCGGGGATGCTCATGGAGTGTGTGGTTCTGCTCCATGATAACGCATGTCCACACATCTCCAGAGTCACACACATGGCACTGGCCAAGTTCAAGTGGGAGACGTTGGACCATCCGCCCTACAGTCCGGATATGTCGCCCTGCGATTTCCATGTGTTTGGTCCACTGAAGAAACACCTGAAAGGGATGCGCTTCAACTGGGACAACGTACTCAAGGACGCTGTGAAGGACTGGGTCTCGTCACGGCCACAGGAATTCTGGGAACAAGGAATCCTACGGCTTGTTCATCAGTGGGATCGTTGTGCTCAGGCCTATGGTGTATATTTTGAATAAAGTCTACATTTGTACCCACTGTGTCATTTCGTACCTTTTCATTTGATCACCCCTTGTAGAAAGTTGCAAGCATCAACATAATCTTACCTAAATTTTATTTGATCATCGTGATTGCATGTAGGTAGTCACACGTATTTAATTCATGTGATGTTTTTGCTAAGTGCTATAAATACAGAGAATGGAAAACTGTTTTGACTATGAATTTGTCTACATTTAAAATATATACCCTCATCTAACTTATATCACACTTGTAGCTCATTCCCACATGTAGTTCACCTGCAGTATCTTTATAGGAATCTGAAACTTACAAGGAAAAAATGAAAATAGTGCTAAAATGCTTTGCTTAATTGTATCATAGCATAATAAGTAGTTTATTGATTGCAACTAATAAGGTCATTGATACAGATAAAATAGTATGTAATGTCATCAATTAGTTGGGACTACTGCAATTAAAATTAAACACTACATGGAGAAGTAATGCCGTGACAGTAACATGATCTACTCTGATAAAAGCGTTATGAGGTTATACATTCCGTGTTTTCCAACAATATCTGTAAATAAGGAGGATTTAAAGTTTTTTTTAATTGAACGATTAATTGCAATGGAGCGCTTGCTGCGGTGGCAGTTTCCCTAGTCTTCTGATTACCACTTTCTAAGTATTTTTTATTACCATCTTATATAGTGTTGGACTTGTAGGCATTTTAAATTTAATTAAAAATTTAATGAGAGGAACTAGGAATCTGAGAACATGATGAAACTGGGCAGGAGGAAACTATATAATGAGTGAGAAACAGTGGGGTTGAAATTTGACGGGTGATGTCAATAACAAATCTCTCTTCAACTGAATTTTTATCTTTGTAGCTCTCCAGATTTTCAAGAAAGATCTGAAGTCTTATTGCTTCACATCATGGTTAAACCCAAAGGAGTTACTTCAATATATTATCCTCAGTAGAGGTGGGCAAAGTGACTCACTAAAAAGATTGGCACTCATTTGATCACTTGGTGAAAAGAACTAGTTCTTTTGAATGGTTCACAACTTCACTAGCTTACTTTAAATAAATAGAATGGTTATTTCCATTTTGAGAGTACTATCTGTTTGTTTTATTTGCATTTAGATTGATTCCGTACATTAATCTATTTATCCTGAAAATTCCCCCACCCCCCACCTCCTTAAATACTACGAGATTATTTTCATGCAGAAAAGGCCATTTCAAAGCGTCAATGAATTTTGGGTTACCGGGAATTTTTGAGAGGGTAATTTGATAATAAAGCATGGTTAATTTTACATTTATTTATAGGTACAAACAGAAGGCACTACCACTTTCACAAATCTTTTTGCCTTAAATTGAATGCAAGTTTCTGTTCACAAATAATATTTCAGGCTTTTTTTGTTCAGCAGCCTACTTCCTTTTTCTGTACAAATTTTTCCAGAGTTGGAAGACCAGTTCACTCACAAACGATTCATCAATGAAAAATATAAAAAAAGATATTGTGTCACAGTTATGTTTAAATATGTGCAATGCCCATTTAAATACATAAGAGCCGTAATTTAGATTAAAAACATAACAAAAAATTATAGCACAATAATACAACTTACCGCAGAGAGAGAGAGAAGCAGATTGGTCAGATTTGATGAACTGGCTCAACACATGCGCTGCACCGCTGAGTGCTGGAATGGAGAATGACTCATCAGTTAGCAGAAAGAAAAGAACGAGCAAACTAGTTCTTCTGGATCTGTAGAGCGGAGCAGATAAACAATGACTGGTATTGTGGCGTAGAACATGAGTGGAGGGGCAGCAGTCGGGGGATGCATGGCGGACACTGACAATGCCAAAACTTTTTGTTGACACTTACTCGATTGAAGTTAGTTCAAATGAGACCACGTACCATTCGACACCCTGGCCAAACACAGGGCTCAGGGGCTCCTAGAAGAATTACCGTTCACTTTTAGTGAGCGACAGCTCACTCGCTCTTTCAGAAGAACTGTTCAATAGAACTGGTTTGCTCGTGCATGACACATCTCTAATCCTCAGTGAAAAGAATTTGGCTGTAGTTACAGCACACATGTGAGTATCCCTATACCTGTGCCAAGTGTGCCATACTTATTCATTAAACAGTCATAAAATGCACACTTTAAAATGTTCATCTTTTGCCCTTTCGTACATCTAGCTTGTACTAATAATTCTCATATTTGTATGGGAATGAAAATAAAGACCACCAGGAAACACATTGTGAAATCAAAAAGCAATATAAATCATACTAGTGTTTTCATCAACTCTGCCTTGATACTCAAATTTCATTAGCCGACAGGTATTGGACACTGAAGTAATGTCAGTGTGTTTGACTTTCTCCTACCTCCACATTCTCTGGTATTAACTACACCTTCCAGGTTAACATTTAAAATAGGGAAAAAATTAATGAGAGTAAGACATTTGGTTTTTGTAATTTACAGTGTTCTCCCACTAGCTAATAAATAATATTACTGGAAGGAATAGATGATCGGAAAAAGTCGTTTATTTTTTCCAACTAAAAAAAAAAAATGCAGGTGGGTAATCCATTCCTTCCATCAAGAAGGTGCATGACCTCCACGATCTGATACAGGGAAGCTACAACTGAACAAGCAGGATGGCTGTCATAATTTACTAGAACCATAACTGCTATTGGGCTTCAGCAACTGTACTGTTTGTTCCCCTTCCAAATACTGAAGAATTATAGGGGTGATATGAAAAGTTCTCTGTCTCAAACATAGGTGGTTATGCACATTATTCTATGCTGCATTGATAAATGTCTTTAAAAAATTTTGTTTGTTTGCGGAAAATGATGATGGCCAAATCTTTATGAAATATAATATTTTGTAGTTTTAGAATTTTTCAAATACTTTTTGATTACATGATGTCTTTCTTCCGTATTGTTGATTTTAAATTTTTGATCTACCTCTTTCTACCCATCCAGATGATTTCTGGTGTCTGCATTGCATTTAATTTTTATGCCTAATTAGCTTTTTCCACATTTCATCTCATCTACCAGTTATAGATTACAGACTATATAACAATTATTTAGATTACCAGTGTTGCTGTTAATAAGACATTTGCCTCCAGAAATTCAGGGTACAGGGTTTGAAACCCTACATGGCCTTTTTTTTTTTTTTCATATGAGATATCATATTATTTGGATTCCACTTACTATAGGTCCAGCCATGACAAAGCAGATAACTCTTGTTACTCTAAGGCCTTACTTTATGGGACTATTTTGGGCAACAGTGCCATGTGTATGTGTAACAGTGTATATATTGTTGCGATCCGTGGGTCAATTTCTAAATCAATTAACCCTCAGTTCCTAATTCTAAAATTTATTAA
Organism: Vandiemenella viatica; assembly: GCA_031002005.1. Classification (NCBI taxonomy): domain Eukaryota; kingdom Metazoa; phylum Arthropoda; class Insecta; order Orthoptera; family Morabidae; genus Vandiemenella; species Vandiemenella viatica. The sequence goes on from JARYHS010011470.1 coordinate 24,549, forward strand.
ACAGTTGAATCTAATATTACAGCTACAAACGAATTTTAAGCAGAAAGAATCGCTTCTGTGGACAGTACGACAATCCAGTCCACCGCTGTTTACACTGTACAGGTTTAGCCATTCAGTCCTTCACAAGATGACACCATACTCATAGCTCACACTCCTGTCAGCTGATCCATGCTAATGTCTCATCGTCTCCACAGTTCCATCACAGCTGGCCATGCTGGACTCGGCAAGGAATGGTACTTTCCACGACGCATGTAACTGACTCATTCAGGCTCCAGTCAACTCCTTAAATACCCCTCACCTCCATTCTAGAAGATTCAGTTGTTTCCGCAAAGTCCAACGACACAGCAGAGGGCCCTCAAAATTTCCAGGCACACCAGTAGAAATGGCCAACCTCATCCAGCGGGCTCCCAAACACTCCACTCATCGCTGCCAATGCCAATACAACCTTATACCTGTCCAAACATGTAACACTATTATTATTGTTGTTTTTCAATGGACCCTATCAGATGACTGCAGAGTTTAGATTCTCATCATGACTCGTAATTAAAGATTTGTCAATTATTTCTACTGCGTAGTTGGAACCAGGGATTGTCTGTTCCTGTCTGCAATTCATGTAACTTATGTTTTCTATGATATGTGTATTTTGTTTGCAATTGTGTAGTTTATGAGGAGAAGGTTGAAGACCATCCCAGCATTCACCTAGGTGAGTGCAGAAAACCAACAAAAACTGCAATCAGGATGAGTTTTATGTGGGGTCTAGGACTCTAACCTGATGTTGTTGTACCCACCCAATCAGCGGCCACAGTTGCGGGTTCCTGTGTATATATATTTTAAATTTTGATTACTGTTAGGATTGTAATAATCTTAATATTTTTGTCATATGGGTCTAAACAGGCATAACCTACGGGTATTCATGTTGCAAGATAAATATACATTTTTACCACAACCTATCATAATTCTCCTATGAGGGGGAAACTCCATAGGTGTTCTTTCTTTCTGATTTTTACCATTAATTATAGAAAAACCTAAGGGTATAAAGCGATTCAAGATTTATAAATAAGGTAGTACGATTACTCCACAGTATTGTTTTCCAACCTATCCCAAAACGTACATATACAAAATGTATGCTAATATTACTTCGCCTTTGTTCTTAGTCAGATTCTAGTTAATAAACAATTCAATGTAGAGTGTAGCTCTTAGATTTACAAGTTTTTTTAGTCGGACCACCAGGTGATTTATAACGTTCACCAAAGTTTGATTATTGCTATAACTTCTGAATGATGAGGCAGTTTATGAAATAACTTGACCATCGATACACATTTAATTCACTTTATTCAGCTGAAATCTTCATAAACACATACACAGATAAGGTGTTAGCTTCTTCCAAAGATTCCAAAGCGTATAAATACTACAGACATAGCATCCTGTTAACATCATATCCAGCAAACTCGGCAAACTTGGGGGCTCAGATAGGCAATACACAATTTTCGAGAAAATATCACGAGAGCTGCCCAATGCTTATAGATTGCTAAAAATTGCTCTGCACAATGAAAATAGCACAAAACAATCAAAAACTATAAAAAAAAATTGTTTATCATAAAGAATTTAAAAAAATGAAAATAGACTGTTAAACATAAAACTGACAAATTTAATCAATTCCATACAGCCAAAAAATCTAAACAGTTCCTATCCACCAAAACAATACCCATTAATATGAAAAATATATTATTGATCAATGTTTGTTTCTCTCCAACACCAACCAAGATTGAAATTAGTAGGAAGCTGAGTCGGAGGGCTATAACAGTGTGGCATCCAGACTTAACTAATGGATGAGGAGTTTGTACTGGGTTATGATGTTCACAAACTTATTTACAATTCAGACAAAGGAAAAACAAACTGTATCCTTTTCACAAATCTAAATAATGATATTGCCATTATTAAATGACTACCTTAGAAAATATGTGAAATTCTCAGTTTCAGCATGCATGTAAATTTTCTTTCACTCTCTCCCTCCCACTTACAAACATCATATTCCTGTATAAACCATGTACATCTTTAAAATAAAGCACTGAAAAGACATGTCTTGTGTTTTTTTTATGACAAAATCTCTAAAAAAAAATGTCATTATGAGATACATACACAAGTACATTGAAACTTGAATGGCAAAGAAAATAGATTTATTATTCTATTAACAGAGGGACTAGACTTGTTCATGTTGTGTGTCTCAAATGAAATTTTTCATTGTGTTGGATGAAATTGTTTTTCTTATCTACGAAATTTAGCCTTAAGTGGCTGTTCCATAAAAAAATATTAGACAGTTTGATCAAATATCGACAGTGTGGATGAATATAACTTGATGATATAACTGTAATCTGTGTCTGTTACACATTCGCATGTCTCTTCTTGTCAACAGAATTAAAGCTAATGTTCAAGCTTATGGATAGAGTTCCTGATGGGATCGCACCAATGTTAAAGGATCTTGAGGACCATATAATGAGTGCAGGATTAGCTGACATGGTAGCAGCTGCAGATATTATAACTCAGGTATGAAGCATGTCTATTGATATCTTTAGATTGCTGCAGATTTTAATGTTCCATGTTTAAATTTAGTAACCTGCTTCTTTTTTAAAAAAATTAGTTGCTAAAGGTTTTCATTTCACCAGTATAGATGTGTAAATTCAGAATAGTAAAACTGTTTTACCTCAAGGATTTTTTTGATACTGTATTTCCATTGTTTATAAATCCACATTTTAATTCAATATTGTTATTCTTCCACAGTCAACAGTTTTGTATAATTTTGATTCTCCTAATTAATTTAATTGGAATGGAGCAGGTATGTGTTGATGGCAGTTTCCCTTCAACCCAACTTTACCATTTCACATTTTTTTAATCTTTATTTTTTAGTGCAGTTTTACTTATCTACTTTAGTCATTATGGATTTCAAACATTTTGTTTTTTATAATATGTTCACCATTTCCCTACGTAATTTATTCCAGTCCCTGAATCCCTTACTAGAAAAATTTTTCCCACTTGTATACACCTGAAATCAAGTGCCAGCTTGTGGCTGTGATCATCTCTTCCCTTCGATTCGGTACTCATAGTTGTTTAACTATTATCCACCTAAGCCTCATTGCCAATATATGCTGACTCCCAATCCAATTTCTTTATCGTATCAAGGATTGATTGTTTTATGCAGTAATTTCTACAAATAAATGTTGCAGCCCTCATTTACACCCATCGACTCCTGCATTTGATATGAAAATGTGTTGTGTTAGATTTCAGACTTACAACGTTTAATTCTTCACAGCTTCGGACTGTGCACCAATCTCCATATATGTCAGTTTAGTCAGCAACTGAAAAATGTTGTAAAACATTGCTTTATGTGTAGATAGTGATTGTGGCATAAACATCCTTCTTCAATGAATTTTTTAATTATTATTTTTATTTTGAGAGCCTCCTAGTAATTGTTAAAACTCTGCAAAGTCTATCTTTACCTCCTTAATTTGCTGTAGATGAAAGCTCGAATCTCATTTAAGCTTACAGAAATGAGAACAGCCAGTACAGAAGAGTAACTGATATCCAACTGTACTATTAACTCTTGATATATTGAAATACTACATTATAAATTATCCTTCTCCTCTCCCCTTCAGAACTGCTTTCATCATAATGTTTAAGCTATACAAACTCATGACAGCTCAAGTTTTGGGTAATACTGCATTTTTCTTTCTTCCACTAAGTTTTTGGCTGTTGTACTTCATACTTTTTTTTTTTTTTTTTGAGAGATATTTCATTTTGATTACATGTTTTGCAGCAAAGAACACTACACATCATGGTTTGTTAGTCCTCTGTCCTGATTGAATTAATTATTGTTCTTTGAAATTTCCAATGCCTCCTTCACTCAAGGCCACCATAGTGAACTACAGCAGATACGTGAAGCAATTATTGACAAAGATGGCCATGGAAGCCTATGACTTCATTTACAAAACTCACAATTCTTCTAGAATTGGATGGTTTTAATTTCAAAATGAAATCTTTCCTTACTGCAATTATGAGAATTAAATTTAGTTGGAAGATCCACATGGCTTTGAAAGTGTTTGTGTATGGTGTATGAACATAAAAGATCCAAAATCTGCAAGGAGATAATATCTGTTATACATATTTAAATAGTTGGTTTGATTTCTTCTCTCAGGTCCTATTGGTACAAATTTGATGTATATAAGTTTGGTTTTTAAATTTATTAAAACTATACGTCTTAACATTTGGTAATTTGTGTTTGTGTGTATGGGGGAGGAGGGAGGAAAGCTATCATTTCATATTTTATAGAACTTTTTCTTTATGTTATCATAACTGTCTTGGTGCCTGCATTTGTAAATTTGTTTGGTTCTAGGATTCGGAGAAATATGTTGAAAGACTTCTTGAACTTTTTAACCAATTCAGTCTTTTGGTCTCCGAGGCTTTTAGTGATGATCCCCGATTCTTAACAGCTCGAGACAAGGCTTATAGGCACGTTGTAAATGATACTCAAGTATTTAAGCTAGAGCTTCCATCAAAGCAGGTAAATACATTTTAAAATGTTCTGCCATATGTGTGTATTTTTAGTTGTTTAGTTTCTTTTTTTCCCCCTTGTATTATGGTGTAGCTGGATACTTGCAGGCTTTCATGTATGTTTTAAAATAGATTAGGGACATTGTTTCAGAAAAGTGAATTGTGGTGGTTTATTTAAATTGATGATTGGATGCAAAACTATGTTAGTGCCAGCTCAGTTAACTTCTCTATTTTACTTTTGCAGATAATTCTCTGCGAAATTGGTTGCCAACCCAATGTATGGGATTTTATAAATAGTTCTTTAAATAAAAAATAAAAAAACTGGTGTACATGTGCAAGAAGTGTATTTTATTATATTTCTTTAGCACTTCAGAGGACGAACGAGGATACTATATTAAATTTGTACATTAAATAGGAACTTTGTCCAAGTTATTCTCATAAACAAATAAGAATTATTAAAAATTTAAAGTACACTTCATTTGATTATAGAGTATTGCATCTAGCCTTAGTCTGTATTTTGTATTTAGAGTTTTTATTTCAGAGAACATATGCGTCAAGTTTACACCACAATACAGTGAATGTATTATTGTGATAATTTAGTTCAGTTGCAGTTCATACTGAAGATGTATGATAAAATTGTGATAATTTTACGCTATGCAAATAGGAATAGTGATGTAGAAAATGTCATTGTTTCAGGAAATTAGGTTGGGTTTGTCTACATTGTTCGATTTTGCAGCGACTTTATTAGCAAAGATTGTGGTTAGATTAAAATGGTGCCTGGACTAGAATATTCTTGTTACAGTATAAAGCATGAGTAATTTAGTTATTATCAGTAATTAAAAACTGGTTTCATGAGCATCTTCTTAGTCATGATGTGTATCGCGATGTAAACTACTCCCAAAATGATGGTTTTAACACAGGTTTTCTGGCTCAACCAAAAGAAAACTAAAATTACTAGTACATGTATCAGTTTGCAAAATTTTTGTTAATAACTAACTTCTAAGCCCGTCAAAAATGATTGGTTAAACACAGATTTCTGGCTCGTAGTTAAAATAATTTATAAAAACTTGGATAACATATTCCCTCTGTTGTAATGACAAATGCCAAAATTTCTGCATGAAACTGAAAGCTTTTATCACAACAGTGATCAGAGAATATGATGAAAGCATCAACATTTAATGAATATAAATAAACAAAAAAAGCAATTAAAGATACTGGTACACGTCTCACTGTTTATTAATGGTGACTCCTCTGGATGTAAATATCCTGTCTGATGTTGTCATGTGATCATCAACATTCTGTGCGTGCACAGAATGTTGTTGCATAATACAGAACTTGTAACACGTAACTCTAACAAATTTCTCCCTGCTGTGGCCAAAGAAGTTTCACTACAATATTGAAATGCATTTCAAAAAGAAAAACTGTATTAAGCCATTGTATGTTCTTCAAATTAAAATGTCTGGTATCAGAAAATTACACTGAACTGACTTTAAATTTTTATCAGCTTCTATCCATTAAGTTGAATGCCGCTTAATTTCCATGGAGCAATGTGTTCATTCAGATTACAACTATCGCTTAGTATCAAAGTTCCAAAATAACCACCTTCTTAGTTTAATATTGGAGACTGTGTAAAAGTTCTCTTCACTTATTAGAAAGTTTTCTAAATTATAACTAGACATCGTTGAAAATATACCAAATCTGAAACTGATTTTTTTTTTTTTTTTTAGTTTGAAACACTGCCAAAATTTTCTAAGTTCTATTGGATACCATCACTGAATTTTTCTAAGTCCCAAATGCTGTACTGTCCATATCTACGCTACAGCAAACCTGCTTTTTTTTACTGAAATTTTTTGTCGGCTGCCCTGAGACCAGCTGAGCCAACCCAATTTGGGTGTGAGACTTCTAGATTCTTCTCAAACGTTCCAGAAGTGTTTGTATTGAGTCATTTCTTCTGGTTAAAATCATAGCCAAAAACACAGTCCATCCCCTAAACTTATACCAATTGTTACCAAATTTTGTTATGTTATAGAATTAATTAATTCTTAACATTTTATTTAGTTATAATTTTTCTGAAGTAATTAATATTTTAATCAGTAATATTATTCACAGTGCCAAACCAACCAATTTACATTTTATCTTTTCAATATTGCTTCCTCGTTGGATCTTTTACAGGGTGGCCACAGACCTGGAAAACCTGGAAAATATGGAATTATCAGGGAATTTAAAGCCACCTTGAAATATCATGGAAATATCAGGGAATCCAAGTAATTTAAAAAATTATCAGGGAATTTTAATTGCAACAACCCAAAATTTGATAATTTTTTAATAATTTATTTTAATATTGAACTTTTGCATTAAATAATTCAGCTTACATATTTTTTACATAAAATAGCCAACAAATACCGCATTTACACTAGCAACTTGCATCTTGTCTTGCGCCTCATCGAGATACGACGACAAGATGTTCGTGTGCGAGCGCTAACATGAACTCTCTCTGGAACTCGGCATTTCAAATTATATTTTAAAAAAAGATGGATGACATCTAAATCATGTAAACTCAGAAGTCATATTTTTTACTGAATAAAACAGCAATCTTAGAGGAGTAAGTAAATAAAGATGTTTTTATGTTTCACTAAACAGTTTTACAATTTCATGCAAAGTGTGAAACAGATGTTCCAAAAAAATTGAATATGTGGAGAGTCCTCGAAGTCCTGTAGAATGTCACAAGCTGGTTTTGAGCTTCTTCTGAGATAAATTGAACCTTTAATATCAAAACAAAAGCCTAGATTCCATATACCAATGCCAGCAAAAATGGGAATAGCGATAATTATACGGCTTTATAACTTTTTTGTATTAATGATATAAGGCGAATTAAAGCAGGAACAAAATAATACGTAAGACCCTAAATAGGTAGGGTTTATAAAGTTTTGCGTCATTCAGAGCTCTTTCAAATGCTGAATCGATGTGATAGTATAAACATCGTGCTTGTGCCTTTGACTTGCTCCAAATAAACCGCTGCCAAGGCGAGCGGAACAGGCAAACAACCACACAAAGTGAACCAACATGATTGCATGGTTTATACAAACTTGTGTTCATGCTATCTTGTGTAGACTCGTGGAAACTTACGCGAAAGTGTTAACTCAGCAACAGAAGAAATTGAAAATGAAAGGAAAAAAGCTACAATAACTGAACCAGAAGATTTGAAAAGAAAAGTGTAGCAAATGAAAAAAGACATAGAAAAGCTAAGCTGTTGACTGAGTCAAGTTACTGATGAACAATTTAAAAATCTAATTACTTTATCCACCAAATATTGAAAGATTACTAATTAGTTTAAGTCCATATTAGTCATTTGACCTATCTTATTTTTGTGCTACTCATTTTTAATTATGCTTCATAAGATTATAAAATTTTCAAATAAACATTCTTAAACATGAATAGAATGTTCTCGGGTTACACATGTTTCTTTTTCTAATTTTTTCAATTTTATACCAGATGTAATTATTTAGAATCAAAATCTAATTAAAACTTTAAATATCTTAACCATGCAAATAAAGTTTCTAAATCAGGGAAAAATTTGGCAAATTTTTCTGGAAAACCTGGAAATATCAGGGAATTTTTAAATCATTACCTTGTGGCCACCCTGTTTTAGTATGTAAAAATTTCTTTTCAACTCTAATTTTGACATATGAAATTCGTCTGTACAAAACTGTAGTTATTAACCAAAACCTTTTCCTTTTCTAACACATTTCAGAGATCCAAACTTTGAAATTAGATATCAAGTTTTTCTCTTTATACTTTTGAATTAGACTTATACCATGATTATTATTTTAAAATTACCCATCTTTTAGTGATTCAGTCTCTCTTAAAAACTCTTTAATTATGAAGTGTTCATATTGTATGAGGTGCATTCAAGTTCTAAGGCCTTGGATTTTTTTTCTGTCTAACTACTCACCTGAAAACTATGAAAGTGGTGTTACTTCTTGACGTAATCTCCCTGCAGACCTACAAATTTTTCACAACGTTGTGCCATGATTCCATGGCTGCAGCGAATGCTTCTTTAGGAGTCTGTTTTGACCACTGGAAAATCGCTGAAGCAGTAGCAGCACAGCTGGTGAATGTGCGGCCACAGAGAGTCTTTTTCATTATAGGAAACAGCCAAAAGTCACTAGGAGCCAGGTCAGGTGAGTAGGGAGCATGAGAAATCACTTCAAAAATGTTTTCACGAAGAAACTGTTGCGTAATGTTAGCCCGATGTGCGGGTGTGTTGTCTTGGTGAAACAGCACACGTGCAGCCTTTCCCGGGTGTTTTTATAGCAGTGCAGGAAGGAACTTGTTCTTCAAAATATTTTCGTAGGATGCACCTGCCACTGTAGTGCCCTTTGGGATGCAATGGGTAAGGATTGCGCCCTCGCTGTCCCAGAACATAACCACCATCATTTTTTTAGCACTGGCGGTTACCTGAAAATTTTTTGGTGGCAGTGAATCTGTGTGCTTCCATTGAGCTGATTGGCGCTTTGTTTCTGGATTGAAAAATGGTATCCACATCTCATCCATTGTTACAATCGACGAATAGAAAGTCCCATTCATGCCTTCATTGCGCATCAACATTGCTTGGCAACATGCCACACAAGCTGCCTTGTGGTTGTCCATCAGCATTCGTGGCACCCACCTGGAGGACACTTCGCATTTTCAGGTCGTCATGCAGGATTGTGTGCACAGAACACACGGAAATGCTAACACTGGAGGCGATCTGCTCAACAGTCATTCGGCGATCCCCCAAAACAAGTCTCTCCACTTGCTCGATCATGTTGTCAGACCGGCTTGTGCGAGGCCGAGGTTGTTTTGGTTTGTTGTCACATGATGTTCTGCCTTCATTAAACTGTCGCACCCACGAACGCATTTTCGACACATCCATAACTCCATCATCACATGTCCCCTTCAACTGTCGATAAATTTCAATTGGTGTCACACCATGAAAATTCAGAAAACAAATGATTGCACACTGTTCAAGTAAGGAAAATATTGTCATTTTATCTATCTAAAACAGTTCTCATTCTCAATGCTGCCACTAGAGTTCCATCTGTCATACAGTGCTGCCATCTGTCATGTATTGACAATGAGTGCACGCTCAGTTTAAAACAATGCACATGTTTCTATTTCTTTCCAGTTTGGACAAAAAAAATCGGATGCCTTAGAACTTGAATGCAGCTCTTACTATCAACTATGTGATATTGTCATTAACTATTAAAATTATCTTTTGTTTATGAAAACATTTAGAAAGCACTTAACTGTAATGACATCACTACTCATTATTTTTTTTTCATTATTTACATACCACACTTATTTTGTTTAGTGGTATTATTAATGAGTTATATCAAAATGTTAGGCTTCCTGGTTTATTTGATCTGAAACTCCATTTTAATGTTCTTTTAGTGATAGCTATATTATGTTATACATATTTGCTCATTATTTAATACTTTGTTTTGATAAAAAAAAAAAAAATTTGTATGCTAATAGTACAGCGAATACAGTCTCTTATTGACTGTGTTATTGCAAATTTGAAACTAAACTAAAAAATTATTGACATTTTTTTTTGAGTCTATGACATATGCTCAGAAGTTATTACATGCTCTGAAGTTTGCATTTTAGCACGACATGAAGCACCGAAACAAATGAGTTGGCAATAAAGAAGTTTAAAATTTGTTACAAGGGGAACTACAAAAGTACAAATGAAGTTGATAATAGACAATTAATTTGGAAAATAAAAAGAGATTTAAACTTATGAGACAAAACTGTATAGAAGCAACACAAGAAAATCAACAGATACAAATATATACTTGCAATTACCCATGTAAGGCCTTAGGTACAAAAGAAAATAAAATTGATTGTAACTGAAAGGATGACTAGAAAGCAATTTCAAGAATCATGAGATCATTTAATCATCAATATCAAAGATGATATTCGAGGACAACTCATTGCCTGTAAATGAATGAGACATTTGAGTTAGAAGGAAAAGCTTAAGTACATACAAACATCATATCAGAACAATGGACGACACAATACTTACATCTTTTGTATGTCCCACAGGAGGAGAATTAAATGAGATGAACTCTCAAAAGGGAGAGGGGGGGATGTAAACCTGATTAATTTTGAAGGTGTATAAAAAGCTTTTTTTGTATAAAAAAAGGGGGGGGGGAAATAAATTGATCTTATGAACTCTTAGGTTATAAAATATGGAAACAAGTTTTTAAAGTTAGAACTACTACATTTTATCAATATGTGCTGGATGAAATGTAGCAGCCAACGGGAATGGAACAGAACAAAAATTATCTTATCTTTGAAAAAAGAAATGAAAATAATGTTTGTAATTATTGATAGGTAAATCTTCATACTGCTGGTTGTAAATTATGTAGCAGTATACTAAACAACACATTTCAGGCCATCTCTGCTACAATTTAATCAACAAAGTTCTGTGATAGCATTACGTGTAATACAGCAGTTTAGAGAAATTAGTAGGTGGCCAAAAGTTGCTAAACACTTGAAGATAAAAACTCTGGAGCAATACCAATGTCACTAAACATGCTCAGGGTTTTTGTTTTTGTTTTTAGTTGTTTAGTTGTTTTCCTTAAATTATACACAGTTCTGAAATATCTGGAAGCAATTAAAAATAATTTCTTTACGAATTTTTATGCTATTACAAAATCCCAGGTACCTTTGAATGTCTGTATATGTAAGCATTGTATTTGTTTGACCAAAAAAAAACCTTAGTTTTCTGTACCAGTTTTCAGACAGTGCAATGTCAGTTTGGTTTCCAACATAGTGTAGAGTTCAGAAGTTTCATCCACTGTAACTATTACATATTCAAAAAGTTTAATAGTTCAAGGATTATTTTATAAATAAGATCTGTTTGTGAATGAGAGTGAGAACGATGTGTGATTGCCACAATACACATGCATATCTGCTCCCAGTGTCCTTTGCACCTGTTTAGACACCATTTGTATCCATATTGTCTGTTTGCTGAGCTGTAGAAATTAATAATCTCCAAGAAAACTGATTCACCCACCAACTGTGATATACAATCTACAATTCAATTTGAGTGCAAGAAACTTGGCAGCAATGGAAATTCACCAACAGATTTGTGAAATGTACAGTGATAATGCTATGATTGGTTCAAAGGTGGGTGAAAATGTTCAGGGACAGGCAGATTAACGTGCATGATGAGCCACGCAAGGGCAACCTCTGATTTCTAAAGGTTTGGTTCATGATGTGGACAGTAAAATTAACTTCACAATTTCACACAGGTTTTAAGCTCAGTTTTGTATCCAATTGTTTCAGAGAAACTGAATTATCTAAAATTCCATTGTCAGTGGATTCCAAGACTGCTTTCTGACGATCACAAAACAAATATAGTGGGCTGTGTTTTATTGTTTTTGACTCAATACTATCAGGAAGGAGATTAATTTTTGGACCAATTCATTACAGGATATGAGACCTGGGTGTCTCACATGACTCCTGAGTCTAAGCGATATTTAATGAAATGCTGACACACATAGTTGCCAACCGGAGTGAAAGCTTAAAAGACAGTTTCAGCATGAAAGATCATGGCAACTGTATTTGGGACATGAAAGGTATTTTGATAGTGGATATTATGTCGAAAGGTACAACAATATGAGATGCTTATTGCGTGACCTTGAGAAAACTCTTGCATGCCAGACAAAACCTGTGGTGTGACGTACTGTCTTCTGGTGTGACGCTGCTCCATGAAAATGCAAGGCCACGTCTTTCTAGCAAGGTCTAATCAGATCTTTTGGATGGGAACAACTGGATCATTCACTTTACAGTCCAGACTTTGCACCCAGTGATTTTCATCTCCTTCAGTATTTAAAGGCATTGGCTTGGTGGTCCAGTTTAACGACGAAGAAATGACAACTGCAGTTGGATTTCTTCACAGAAGGCAGATTGCTTTGACATTAGTATTAAAAAACTTGTTGAATGATATGATAGATTTTTGAACAAAAATTGAAATTGTGTAGAAAATTAAATGAAAATATGTAGGATAAATAAAGTAATAAACATTGGTTGAAAGTAGTTAAACTAAAATCTTCTTCTCACTTTTCATGACTTTTTTTTGTTAATTGCATTTATAGAAATTTTATAAAATATGTTCTACTAAAAAGATAATTAGCCTATCATGAAAGCATTGTATTTAATCATTTACAGAGTGCTGGGCTGAAGTCCCAACCTGAGTCAAAGTGTCCTGAGTTGCTAGCAAACTATTGTGATATGTTGCTGAGAAAAACGCCACTTAGTAAAAAGCTGACATCTGATGAAATTGAAAATAAGCTTCGTGATGTGGTAAGACATTATGATTATTTTTTTTTTTTAAGGAAATCATCCAGAAATCAGATCTTTAATGCCCAGAAATGGTACTTGTAACCATAACGTAGTTAGAAACACAAATGTTTTTGTTTTGCTTTTTATGTTGTTAATTATGTATAATTGACAGCATGCAAAGTTGTAATTCAATTTGTGTTGTAAAGTAGTGCTTGTACATTTTGTATTGGTAGCTTTTAACCTTCATTTAAATCCATGTTCTTAAACTTAATTATGAATCTGTATTTCAGCTCTTAGTTTTAAAATACGTGCAGAACAAAGATGTTTTCATGCGTTATCACAAAGCCCACCTCACCAGACGACTCATATTGGATACATCGGCAGATTCGGAAAAAGAGGAAAATATGGTTGAATGGTAATTTTTAAGTGTTATTAGCTTGTTGTTTTCTACTTTGTAGTTCTTTCAGGCAGTTTACATTATAATTTTCATATTTCAGGTTGCGAGAGGTGGGGATGCCTGCTGACTACGTAAATAAGTTAGCAAGGATGTTTCAAGATATAAAAGTTAGTGAAGATTTAAATCAACAGTTCAAAGAGCAGTACAGGAGTACAAGAGGTAGCATAGCTGGTAGGACAACAATCTTTATTTGAAGCTTGAGAGACCTTATACTTTTTGTACAAATGTTCTTAAGTCTTTTGCTAAAGCAGAAACAGTTCTTAAATATATTGTAAACATATTGTCCTTTCCACCTGTGGTCAAATTTAGATTTATTAAATAGTTGTTAGTGAAAATTAAAATTGGATGAAACTACTGGATTAACAGTTTAGTAAAAAATTGATGATCAATATTCCCTGTTTACATCTTGTAATATAAAATTCCTGAATTCACTAGGGTACTGGGGATCAGCTTAAAGTGTAAATCAGAGTGCATATATCTAGTTGTTATATAATCCTTTGCTGCTCATTCAATTATTAAACTTGCTTATCATATGTGAAGCGTTGTAGTACACGTATGCTAAGCAAGTTTTGCCAGATGTGGAAGACATTCCAAGTGCTTTTTAAGATCCCAATTAAAACTGGGATTGAAACCAGGAACATGTTAATTTCTAGTTGGACCCTCACCCCTGAACTGCCAGACTGTTCCTTATTTTGGATGATGTTATTTTATTAGTTAGATAATTGCTATCCAAAGTTAGTGAGCTGTGGCTTGGAGTTCTCGCATAATAATTTAAATATATTTACCTGGTTTGTTCTTCTATTAGCAGTCATTTACAGAATTATACAATTTAAATATCACATGCCTCCTTGACTTATTTCTTGTTTTTATGATCTTTGATATTATTGTTTCTCACTTCAGAGAAGAGCTTGCTTAAACAACAAACTTCGTATCATCATCATCATTTACAAAGCATGTATTTAAACATTTTTTTGCAGTGTTCACAATTCTGTTTTTTAAAGTCGCACTCCGGGGAACAATTGAAATTCTGTTCGTAATAATATTACAAAGAGACTGTATATTCCAACATCAGAGATATTAAATAGCCTACATTATCCTCCACTGTCTCATGAAATTTTAGCAACTATCTAGTACTGTATGTCATCATTGGCTAATTGCTCCAGCTCTCTAAAAATGTCATAATGTAAAATACTTTTGTTAAGTCACTCTCCATTAGGTGTCAAAAAGTTTTTTCCTCCCTTTCAAAACTAATCCTGTATTAAGCTGATTGTAATATGAATATGGAGCAGCTGAAGCATTTGATACATGCTACAATGAGCAGTGATACCATGACTACAGTTCAAAATCCACATAATAAATAAAAATCAGACCTAGCCCAATAATCAACATAATCTGAGAGGATTAATTTTCATAAGAATGTTCCATCTTCATGGTTTGAAAATTGGTTGTGCAATATTTTCTGTGGACATACCAGTCCCATTTCCCTATAGCTGTATACTTGTCATGCTTCTGGTGTTCTGTGACTATCCAAATTTTTTATGTCTCTAACTTTTCTATTTTGGTAGTCATGCAAGTTAGACAGTAGAGTTACCATACTGGTGAAACTTTTATAATGGCTTGAACACTTGCATTTTCTTTAAAGTTCCTTTAGTTGTGACACAGACATCTTGAAATTTTTTAACTTTGAAATACCTACCTTTAATATTATTTTGATTTAAAACTTATCAAAGATTTTAAGTATGACACCAATTCCACAGGTGTGTTGTCTATTAAAATCTTTGTTTTTGTCAAATATTTTTCCTGTTAATGCTCGATTTTTTTTTTCTCTATAGTATATATGGGTTATAACAAACACATTATACTTAGTAGAGCTCTTGAATTGATCTTTGTAGTCCATCCTATCTCAGTTAATATAAATTGATTGTCTGCATATAATAAATTCAAGATGGGTAATTTTTAGTCAAATTTTTGTATCGGTTTTTATTACCATTTGTAGATGGCATATAAATAAAAATTAAATAATGCAGTGAATAAACTAGCTAGTCTTACACCTTGGTGGTTAGTTTTCCAGCTTCTATTTCAGTGTTTGTTTCTTTGTATAACTGTGTATGGCATTTAGGTGCTATGGATTATGTTTGCCTTCTCCCATATTTTTATTAACTTTGCCAAACACTTTAGGTTAATTAAATACTTTATGGTTTTTAATGACCCACCAGTGTGACTGCATGTGTTAAAGGGCCACTTCATTGGATCAGGAGGTAAAATTGACCTAGGTTAAAATATCAGGCACGGAGTACCAGCTGTCCTGTTTGCAGTTTTCATGCAGTTTTCTGTAGTCACCTAGACGAATTCCAGGATGGTTCCCTATCTGTGCCTCATATACATATACCACACAATTCACAAGCTAAAATATATTTACCATATAGAGCACAAGTTACAACATTTCACGGACAGATTATAACACGTTCGCTCCCTCATCAAAAGCTAAAATAGGCCTAACAAGCCAATAGATGGGACCATGCTGTCAAAATGAGCACAGACTTGGGGTAGGATGTGCTGTACGTTCAGCAAAAGTGGAAATGTTCAAAAATGATATTGGTGATGATTAGTGTTCGGATCTATATGACCAAAAAAATAGGGAAATATGCAGGCAAATATGCCCCTAATAATGGGTAAATATGACTTAAAAATGACAAAATATGACCAAATATTTAAATTTACTATACATCAAAACATGCTCAATTATACATCATGGTTTAATGCAGACAGCATAATTTTCTTCAGTTTACTCGCTGCACCGTTTGGAAATTAAATTTTAAATAATTTTGTTGAAATCACTTTAATTTCAGATAATTAACAGAATAGAACTCTTTCATCTGTACTAAAATACTCCTCTCTAAATTCCCTTACATAAATTTGCACTTTCAGAAAATTTTATTTTCGGCATGGCGGTAGGTCTACTCCCTGAACCACTGAGATTTAACGATGACTAGGATATTTCATTGTGATATTGATTGAAGCAGATCGAAACAGGCATGCTTCTGTTGCATTGTGGAGATTAAAAGGCAGGCGGAACATTATGTTTAGACTGTGACAACGTATAACTTTAATTCTTGACTGGTGAATTCTAACCACAGTGAAAATTAGTTTTTTTCCCCACCTGTACAGCAAAAGTACAGTTCTGTGAATAATTATCTTAATTTCTTCTCATCTATAGCTAGTGAATTCCCTGTACTATTAAACAAACTAACAGATTTTTCCTCAAAATATGACCATATGACCATAAATATTACCGAAATATGACCAAAACTAGAAAAACGGTCTGAATATGCATTTATATGCTATATAAAATACATTTAAATACAATCAGAAACGTTGAATCGGTGTTTAATTCAGCATTTCAGCTCAAAAATAAGGCAGGAAAAAAATATGACTGTCCTGAAGATCTGAACCCTAGTGATGACTGTATTTTCAGTATGAAATAATTAAAAATCATCCACACATGTCCTGCCTTTCCTAAAACTACGTGTTTTATTTGTTAACATGAACTGATATTTTTGCATGTGGTTTATGTCCTGAATAAAGCTGGCTGATGTCCAGTAATTCTCACAAACATCTATTTTCCAAACATTTATATTTGCTAAAAATGTGAGTGATAAATAGGATAACATGGTAGGTAGACTGTTTTCAAACATATTTAAAAAAAAAATGAATATTTGTTTCAGTAGAAAGTTCTGTGATGAGTATTTATTAATTCCATATTTATTTTGTTTTTACTGGAGATTTCTTTTTTTTATTATTTTTCCAGAGATTCCATTCCATTTTTGTATTTATTTATGTATTATATCTGCGTGTGGTTCACGATCCTTTGTGGTTGTGTTAATCTGTACAGTTCACAGTTCTTTGTAGTACTTTCCTCACTCTCTTATTCATATAAGATTCAGTATCATTTTATCTTTTTCATTTTAGTGAGAATTATCATTGTTTCAACTGTTTTATTCTGATTTTCATGTAAATCTGCTTTAGTATCATTGATTTATACATTCCAAATTTGATATATTAGTTTTCTTACTTGTGTATGAACTGTTGTTGCACTTATTTTTTATTCTGTTTTATTTTCATCTGTTTTGTTGTTTAAGTATCTTAGGTAAGCTTCTTTCTTGTTTGGATGCATTTGGCTATGTTGACAGTCCATATTTTTAGTTTGCTCTTTCTGGGCAGCAGCTTAAGGTTTTTTCCCCTTCCTTCAGAAAAGCTTCATATGCTGCACATAGTATTTTTACAACATTTTTCCATTCAGAGTTTGTTATTACTTATTTTTATCTCTGTAATATGGTGGTCCATTCTTCATAGGTAGTGAGTGTTTATACTTACTTACGTCCTTCGATTTGATGATCCAGTTTGAATATTTCTTTGGCACAGCGGAGCTTGGTTTTTATATAATGGGTTCCATGAGGTAGGTATATGAATCCTACTTAATAAAAGAAAATGCTCTGATTTTATTTCTGTGCCTCTTTATAGCCATGTGTCCAGAAAAGGGGGACAATTTTATCGTCTATAAAAACATATTCTTTTATAGATTTTGTCCTTCATTGTACCTATGTTTACTTATATACTACTTTATGTCAAAATAAACTGTAGGTAATTTGATAAGGATTAAATATTGCAAAATCCCACCACATCTTTAAAGGCTGTTCTTACAGCTCTTTTAGTATTAAAGTTTCCTAATGTCACATTATAACTTTAATAAATTTTACATATTTCTTTGCAGCTCATCATGAAATTCTGTTTTTAAATCTTACCCTTTTCTGAAGCATAATTTCTTACTACCATAAAACCTCTTGTGGAATTGTATTCCAGCATGGTTACTCTTTCATTATTGCAATTGGACCTGTGAATTTTGTTTCACATTCTTTATCATTATTGCAACTCCTGCAGGTACTTTTCTGGTATGCTAATATAAAACTTATAGTTCTGTAATTCTTCAGATCCTTGTAGCTGCAGCTACATAATCACTGATGTGTCAGTTTGGTATCTTTTTAGATCTTCTTTCAGTTGTAAGTCTTTTGTATCCTGACACTTTAAGTTATATCACTAATGTATCCACAATTTCTAAAAGTTTGACCTTTAAATGTGTTTAATCTGATCCTTTATATCACCCAGCCTTGTGTTTTAGTATCATGAAGGTCTTGAGTATACAAAAACATTTCCCTTGTGAAAGGTTACCAGCTGTTTGCTTAGGTAGTTCGGTGTTAAAGCTGTTGCTTCCAGTCCTTCCAACCTGCCCTCCCCCCCCCCCTCTCTCTCTCTCTCTCTCTCTCTCTGTGTGTTCTCCCCCCCCCCCCAGCTAAAACTCCCCAGTCTCAAGGTGCCAGGGTATCACCTTTCTCCATCTCTCATCTGCTACAATCCTAGTTGAGGGTTCACACGGCTTATACCACTGTGGATGTGGGCCTAGGTTTTATAGGCATAGTTGCTAAGGAAGTTGGAGAATTTCATTGTCTTACCCATCCGCCATGCCCAGGATCCATTCGGCAAAACCAGCCAGCAGCTAAAAATATTATAGAGCTTTAGACCATCATAAAATCAGCTCATGCTGTATCATATATATTTCTTTTGTCAGTTCTTGCCAAGACATTTCAGCTTTCATTTTACAGCTAATAATGTATTAAACTGAAGTTTCACCACAGACAGTGGTAAATAAAGCATTGTACATCATGGAAAGCTTATGTAATCTACAGTTTTAGGTTACCGTCATCACATAACTATGATTGTTTTGTTTGTACCTTGAAGCTACACGTTCAATTCATTGAAATGCTGACACATGTCCGTAAAAAGCATTAATTTTGAAAGCCATATAACATCCATCAGTTGTGAATATTGTTCCATTTTCCCCTCATTTTATTAAAAATAGTCTGGTTTCTTTCAAACAATGACCAAACCTTTTTAAGTATGTTACTGCAGGTCAACCAGCAAACCTTGTTATATATCAGTAAGCCATTGTACATCAAACTGACTTCATCCAACAAAATATCAAATTTTTGCTTATTTAAAGACCGTAACAATATGAGGTTCACTATTTTTGTGACTATGGCCAATATATTATCAAGGTAGGTGAATCCACCCTTTGCACACAAGGCTTGTTGGTGTATGCTGCAGTGAAATTCAAGAATTCTATGTCCTATGTGTGTTTGAAATAAATTAAGAAAATCATTTATTTTGCCCTCTGTACTTCGAGAAGCATCAGTTATTATCAAAACAATTTTGCTAAAATCTACTTCTTTCTCAGTAAGTGAATTTTCAACAGCTGTACGTATATCTGTGCCCCTAGTAGTTGTTGGTAACAATGTTATCTCAATTAATTCTTCCTTGATCTCATTTACTCCACAATATCGAGCAAATACAACTAAAGGAGCAGATTTAGTTACATCAGTACTTTCATCAAGACACAACGATATAAAAGGAGATGACTTGATGTCATATGTTTGTTATTCTTTTACATTTTCTACTCAGTTTTAGTATTCTATCTTTTATTGTGTTTCTCAGTGCCATATTTAAGCTACCTAGGCTGTATCATGCAAAAAAAAAAAAAAAAAAAAGAAAGAAAGAAATCGAAAATGTGCAAAGAAAGTAACCTATTTCCGTAATGGTTTTAGCATCGGAAGTCCTGAAATGCTCTTGAAAATTGAAAACAATGTTCGCGAATTCACAGTTCAATCCTTTGACGTATGGGTGTAAAATAACATTTGAGCACACCTGTACCGAAAAATAATAATTTTGCGGCTTAATGATGACGACTTACAACCCTTGTAACATAAGGCTTTAGTATATTGTGGTAGGAAAGTATGAATGTTGATTGAAGTCACTGCAATACGAACTAAAATTCGCTAGCCTTCATGTTGGGAAGGTTAGGTAAGATAAATTCATTTTTTATACGATGTAAACCGCGAGTAATGGTGGGAGGTCCAATTTTTAATGTTTTGTTTGAAAGTATGTATAAAAACATTAATTCATTTATAATTGAAATAGTTGTATTTAGAATTCCATATTAATTCAGTTAGGTTTTATTTAATTAGTTGTTTTCAGTAACTTTTTATTTCTTTTGAAATGTTATTTCGGCATTCAGCAATGTCGATTGCTTGGTGTGGGAAGGCCCTGATTTGTGGAGCACTGTCTTCCTGTTGTGTGTGAATAATCAACATTGTGTTTTTAATTCTATTCTATTGAGTGCTTTGGTGGTCTTAATCATCTTTTATCATTTGTTTTATTTCAAAATATTGTTAAAATTTTTGAGTTTCTAATTCCAGGGCTTGCTAATCACGTTCACTTGTCTCAGAAATGATACAGGAAGCACGTTTCAAACTTTTGTTTCTTTAGTATGTTTTTACTATCGTTACATTATCCAATATTTTACATTAAAAGGTTTATTAATTTAATAATAAGTAATATATATATATATATATATATGGGGGCCTGTACCACAGGTATAGCCTAAGGGCCTACAGATCCTAAATGCGGCCCTGGTGTTTCTGGATAAAGGAGTGCCTTTGATGTACTGAATTATCTTATCTTTATTTACAAAGTCTTCACGTTAACCAGGCTTCCTTCAAAAATTCTACCATGCTGAGTAATAACATTTACAGCCAAAAAACTTGCAGCATTAGTATGACAATCCTTGCTAACATACTTAATCATAGACGTTGATTGTTTATTTCTCATTTAATTGTACATACAACGAATCCTTTTTGCTCTCATTCACTTTTTTGATAAAGAGATTTGCTTTGCAGATAATGTTATGCATACCACTGCTTTATCGCGTTTATTAATTATGCCATATTTCTCAGTCCACCAAGTTTGAAATTCTCTCTGACACTTATCTTGCACTTGTTTTTGGGCCAAACTAGTTATGTTCAATAGTTGTAAATATAACTCAAACTTAAACAAGCAGCTGTGTTAACGAAATTAGCTTAAAAACCACATGAACTATGTGTAATTGGTAAAAGCAGTCAACGACATCAACAAAAACAAACAAGTGAATAAGTTATCTTAGCACTCCTCCCATCACCTGAGCTTGCTCTCTCAGTCTGTTTGGTCAGAAATACTCTGGAAATCTACCTCTTTTGTGCAATCTGTAGTCGTTTTGGCACCAGTAGTTTAGTTCACAATGAACTGGTTATTATGATCTTAAATTACGTAGAATACTTATATCAATTAGGTACCTACTTAATGTTGTGCCCAAATTATTTGGTTGCGTGCCATCATCGGTATGCATGCCATTGGTTTGCTGTCCCTGCTGTATGTTATGGCTGACAACATTAAGAAAATGTTTAAATCTTACAGGTGGCATATTAGCCACCATCTTCAGGGTTTTATGTAGTTTTCTGAAGCCATCTTGAAAAATTCTGGACTGACGCTCATTGTTCACCTCAGGGATACATATTTTAAAAATAGAATAGCCCAAGACATTAAAAGAAAAAAATTGTATTGTTATAACTAAAACTTCACTTAGGGTTCTGGCATGTGACTCTTTATTTTGAAATGAAAAATTATGTAAATCAGTTCCTGATCTAATGATTATGCGGGGCAAATATTTTAGTGAAACATTGCATTCATCAATTAACACTGAAGTCCTTGCAATCTGTCTGCTAGTTATAAATAGAGCCATTTTCAAGAAATGATTCTTAATTTTGAGGTTCACAATGATAGTGTTACTACTTTCTTCTGCTTAGTTGATTGTTTAATAAGATTGAAACATATGCTTTTTGTATCCATTTTGTCCAGATTAAGTGAAGAGGAAGTTATATGACATAAATGCTCCACTTTTTAATTTAATATAGGATAACTTCATATAATTGTTGGGTTATGATACCACACAGCAGTTCATTAGACTGCTGATGAATGGCATCACATTATGTTCAGGGATCAATTGCAGTTCTACACTGTCTCGGATGGCCATTGTCAGCGAGTATGGTGACAACCTGTGGAGAGGTCCCATTCTTCCTATGTTTTGGAGGGGGACAGTTGTGTTGCTCCTTGTGTCATGGTGTGGATCGCCATTGGCCAGTCATGGCAGATCACGGCTGGTGGTGATTGAGGGAACTCTGATGGCACAACAGTACATCATGGACATCCTGCGTCCTCATTTGTTACCTATCGTGCAAAAGTACCATGGTGCTATTTTTCAACAGGACAATGCTTGTCCACACAGGGCAAGTGTCTGTGATGTTGAGTTGCGCCCATACCCAGTAAGATCACAGATCTGTTCCTGATAGAAGATGTGTGTGGGACTATCTCATCCCATTTCCAATATCCAGGATATCAAGGACCAGTTACAACAGTTGTGGGCTAGCTTGCCTCAGCAGAGAATATGACAGCTTTATGACATGCTTCCAAATCGAATCAATGCATGCAGCCAGGCCAGAGAGAGTGCAATGCCATACTGATAACTGGGCTCATATTGCCAAGTTCTTTGTATATTTGATTGTTCTGTTGTCATTGAATTAACAGTACATACCTTCTCAACCCGTGCAATTTCGTTTACTTCTCCCCTTCTGGTCATTTCACTTTTTTGTCAGGCAGTGTACGTAGATGTTAAGAGCCCAACAATGTGACATCTCTCTGTCCTGACATTTACATAAATCTTCTTCTCGACATAATAAAATATAAACCTAACAGGATGTGTTAACTAAAACTTAAATGATCTTGAAGATTGTAGCTTTTTAAATTTTTGCTACGCGTAGCAAATTATACCTTCCCAAATTATTATTTTTGACTTTTTCTATCAGAATTATGAAATGGAAACATTAACTTTACCATGTAATTGTCTTAAAAGGCCCAACTGTAGATGTTATTGCTTCATTAGTAGATTATTAGCAATAATGTTTATATTAACTTGGCAGATGAAACTGTAATCAGCAATGTGCTAAAAGAGAAAAATGATAAAAGTTAGATATCTTCCACTGTGTCAGTTATCTGCAATGCATGACTAAGTGACTATCCTTAATTGGTCTCTGAGGTTAATGAAGTAAGAAAATATAAAAGACAGCGATTCCCCACATTAAAATTACTGCTGTGAAGATGGTAAAAGAATCTTACAGAAATAAAAAATAAAGCAGTTGAAGATGTATTCTACCATAGTTCCAAAGTCAGTGTTTAAGGAGACAAATATAATGTTCTGTTTGTGTGCAATAAGAAAAGATCTGTTGTTTACATAGTGACTACAAGTATTATTTCTTCAAGAAATATTTTCCAAGTATGAATCAAGGGCAGCAAATGCTGACAAATGTTTGAAGCTGCACCTTGGCTGATCTAAGAGACACAGATGACCTCATTTAAATGTCTCAGGATTGGCCGGTTCAGCATGGAAAGGAAAGATGAAATAGACCAACCACTCACAAATTTGTCCAGAATGTGTTGCTACATCAATTCTGACATACACAGTTTGTAGGGGGATGTGACTGCAGGAAATATTCTGATTACTCTAACTGTAGAACAGTTGATGTGACCATGTGAGACATGGGAACAGGCATGAGCAGTAACTGGATGGTTTAAATTTTTGATGTGATCTATTTGTGACCATTCACACTGATAGGCATCTGGTTCATGGTGAACATGGGCAATGGGAGGCTGGTGAGCTGGTATATAAGGTGGGTTATGGTGCAGGTTCCAATGCCCATGAAGGGGTAGGTTCCACTGGAGAAGGAATACAGGATTTTGGTTGGTTTTGGGTTGTCCGTGATGCGCGTCATAATGTGCTGGACGAGTTATAGTCCAGGATATCTGTTTACAGACCAGTTCTGAGTGTTAATTGCAGGATAAAGCGCTTGTGTCAGGATGTTGGAGTTTTGGACAATAGATTCTAAATAGGAGCGGATGCATCTGTGTCATATGGGTGGGTTATGGGAGGAAGATCGTTTTGTGTTATACGGGTGGCAGCTATCGATGTGTGAATATTGTGGGTGTGATACGGGCAGAGCTGTTGTCTAAGTGAGCATTATGTGCAGGGATTACATCAAGGAAGATGAGGTTTCACTATGGGTCTAAATCAGTGGTGGCCAACATTTTCATCAGGGGGGGGTCAAATTTTAGAAATAGAATTTTCTATAAGTCTGCGTGCACTACTTCCTTTGAAAAAATTATTAGAATATTTTTATAAATGAATAAAAAACACTAAAAATGAAACATGTGTATTTAATGAGGCATTAAAAGTGATATATACGTATTGAATAAAGTGTTGTAGTATAATTATTTTAATGTGACCTATGAACAGAACTAAGTGCATCAGTTGGTGGTGATATAAGTTGTGACTACTTTCAAAAAGCTTTTCAAATGAACATCAGTGATTTGTGTTCCATGTTGTGACTTAATATTCATCTGACTGAAATGCTGATCACACACATAAGTATTTACAAATAGTGAAATCATCCACAAAGCATATTTGTAGAATGCAGGATCTCTCTCCTTGTCAGTTCTTTTTTTAGACCTATCTGGTGGAATTTCTCCTTAAGCCATGTATCATACTGCTTTTCACAATTTGCAGTTGCAAATTTCCTCGCAATGAATTTACCTCTATGGAGAGTAGTTTCGAAAATGTAGGTAAAAGAACTTTTTTTTTTTAGTATTTAAATCGGGTTCCAAACTCAAGGTTCTAGTTCGATATTAGGGAACCGTATTTACTTGCTGATGCCTGTGTCACATCTGCTTAGAATGAAAGTGTGGTAAAGTTATGTCAACTATAAACACAAAGTAGCTGACCCACTCCACATCTTCAAAATCTGGAATACGAATTCTTGTTTGCCAAGAATTATTGTATTTCTTGCTTCAATTCAAACACTTTTTTAACATTTTTTGCAAGGGTAAATCATACTAATCAGCATAAAATACAAGGTCATTATACCTAAGAATCCAAATGCTGAGGAATTCTTGAAAGTGATGGTGGTCCAACCCATTTGATCTAATACAGTTCACTGTTTTTATAACCTCACACATTACATGGTTCATTTGTAGGGAGTTTGAACTTAAATTCTCTTGATGAATAATGGAAAGAAAATTTGACAATCAGGCATTATTAAGTTTTCAGGCATCATTTTCAATCAATTTTACTACATCGTCACATTTTCCAACCATTGCTGGAGCTCCATCTGCTACTATGCCTGATAATAGTTTCATATTTTCTTATTTCCAAAAATATTAAAATAGTAACTTCTTAGTAAAACAATCATTTAAGTATTTGATTAAAGTAGTTTTATCCACTTATTAATTACAATAACTTGGTTGAGGAGTAAAGCTCTTATCCAATTTAATAAAAGCATTAAAAATATTGTATAAATTTTATTAGACTATTTTCTCAAATAAATTTAAGGTTCGTTTACAAGGTGCTAGAAGTATTTGGGAAAAATCATGACTAGAAATTGTGACGCCTCTCGCAGGTACGTTGTGAAGGGTTTGGGTTGTGGTTGCTGTATGAAGTGGTTTCATTGGGCATATGGGGAACAGGAGACGTCGGAACTAGACGAGGCTCTCCCATGGTTTTTTCAACTTTGTCGTAGGGATGAAAGGATGAAGGAGATGGGTGAAACGATCAGGGAGTTGCGTGAAAGGATACGTGTTCTTGAGGCTCGTTCTGTGGAGGCGTGGACTGTGGTGGTTCCACCTGTGGAGGCTCAGCCTGTGGGGGTTCAGCCCGTGGAGGCTCAGCCTGTGGGGGTTCAGCCTGTGGAGGCCCAGCCCATGGAGGCTCAGCCCATGGAGGCTCATGCCCAAGAGGCAGAAAGTAGGGATAGTGGGTTGGAGGAAGTTGAGAAGGAAGTGTGGGAGCTGGTAACAGGTTGTAGGAGAAATATGGTTAGTAGGATGAAGAAGCCAGACTCTTCAGAAATTGTGGCGAAAAATAGGTTTGACCAGTTGCCAGAGTCAGGAGGAGAATAGCCTCATGTAGATGTAGGAGTAGGTAAGATGCAGCAGGCCTTTATGAATAAATGTGTGGAAGACAAGAATAAGAAGAAAAGGGTTCTGCTGCTAGGTAGTAGCCATGGGAGAGATGTAGGCCCTCTTCTGCAGGATCAGTTAGGCACAGGTTGCCAGGTCACAAGTTTTTTCAAGCCTAGTGCAACCTTAGGTCAGGTAATAGAGGATATAGTTTCACTTTGTAGGAGTTTCACTTAAGAGGATAGAGTAGTGATAGTGGGAAGTGCGGGGAATAGTATTGATAGAAACGCGAGTTATAGTATAGAGAGTGACCTGTTGAAGGTGGTGAAGAAGGCGCAGCATACCAGGGTGGAGCTTATGCAGGTCCTAAGTCGCCATGACCAGCCACAATTGAACTATGCTGTGAGGCGAGTAAATGTGGAAATGGAAGTGCTACTTAGGAAAGGTATTAATTCTATTTGGGGGTTGAGCTTGTGAACACCATTGGTAGGTGGAGTTTCACTAGGCATGGCCTATACATCAATAGCAGGGGCAACGGGGTACTTTCTGAGTTGTTAGCTAAAGCAATACGGGAGCCCATTTCCAGTGATGATGGGGTCAGGACTGAGTTTTTTTTTTTAGGTTAGGTTTTGCTAGTGAAGAGATGAAGACAGATGATCAAAGTGATACTGACTGTAGATCCACGATGAGAAAAATCACAGATGTTAAAGAAATAGATGAAGTTGCTGAATAACTGATGGGGGTAGAACTGGGAAAGAGGAGGTAAATGCTAAAAATATACAGCCAGTAATAAGGATGTTATTGGTTGACTGTAGAAGTATAATGAACAAAGTAATCGAATTTGCAAAATTAATAGAGATACACGAACCACAAGTAATAATTGGGATAGAGAGTTGGTTAAAAAAAGAAGTACTAGACAGTGAGGTTTTTCCCGATGGTTACAGAGTCTATCACAGAGATAAAGGAGCAATTGGTGGAGGAGCTTTCATACTAGTTTAAAAAAACCTACCACAGTTCACTGGTGTTCATAGATCATGACCATTAGTTACTTGGGGTAATAAAAATGAAAAAATCAGGGTGTTGGCTGCTTATCACAGTGAAAGAATGGCAGATGAAGATGAGGCTCTTGGGGAGAAATTAAATTCATATTCAGATTTCAGATGTGAGAATGGAATGGTTATTATTGGTGGGGATTTAAATTTACGAGGTGTAAACTGGGTAGGAAATAAGATTAATAACACAAGGGAACAGAGATTTGCAAATACCTTAATAAGGGAAGGAGGATTTACAAAAGTGGTAGAGCAGAACACTAGGGGACAAAATATTTTTGATATATTCCTAATAAAGCCCGATGATAATCTTGTAGGGTGTCAAGTAACCGAAGGAATAAGTGGTCATGAAGCAGTTCTGATGGATATTAAAGGATTCAGTGAACCAGCAGCCAAAATTGAATGGGAAAATAGGTACAATTATAAAAAGGCATAGATTTTGAATTTATATAGATATTTAAGAGAAAGTTTCAGGAAATGGAAGGAAGGCACATGTACAGTAGAGTCAAGGTGGGAAGAGTTCAAGGAGATAATAAAAAAGGAGGAAGAAAATTTATTCCAAAACAGAAAATAAAAAGAAGTAGAGAACCTGTTTACTATAACAGGGAGGTTAGGAGGTTAAAGAGGTTGGTAAGAAGAGAACATAACAGAGGTAAGAGACAGCAGTGTAGTAGGGAATATTTAAAACAACTAAACAAGGACTTCATAATAGCTAAGAAGGTGGCTAAAGATGGATTTATGAAGGGTATTGTCAGTGCAGGGGGACCATTGACTGATTTATCTAGAAATTTCTATAACTATGTTAGAAAACTGAGAGGAAGGGAGGGTGTTGAGATGCTTATAAGTAAGGATGGAGAAGAAGTTACTGAAGATTTGAAAAAGGCAGAGATTTTAAGTAACTAGTTTAATGAGAGCGTTAGGGACAATAAATCAGAAACAGGAGGTTCTGAATCTGATATTGAGCTCTACAACACAATTAGAAATGAGCAGACCATAAAATTTGAAATTCGTACTGAAGATATGAAGGAAATAAGAAAGCTGAAAAAACATAAATGGGCTGGTGTAGATAATATTACCATACATGTCTTAAAGATAGCAGGATGTGACATTGTACCTTATCTTGAAATATTGTTAAATTGAGTCTTGATACTTGCTACTTACCAGAGGATTGGAAAAGTGCGATAATAGTGCCGGTACATAAAGGAGGGTTGAGAAATAGTCGAAAATTGTAGGCCAATTAGCTTGATGTCAGTGGTAGGTAAATTAATGGAGAGATTGATATGCAACCACATCAGAAATATATGAGGAGCGTAAGTGGTTTTCAAGAAGGCAGCATGGCTTTAGGCAAGGATATTAATGTGAATCTCAGTTGGTGGGATTTATGCAAGATATTTCGGATGAAATAGACAAGGGAGGTAAATTGATAGTGTAGCACTAGATCTTTCAAAGGCTTTTGACAGAGTGAGCCATAAAATGGTAGTAAATAAGGTAAAAACTATTTGAGTGGATCAGAAAGTGATTTACTGGGTAGAAAATTTTTTGAAAGGTGAAAACAGAAAGTTAAGGTAGGAAATGCAGTATCAAAAGAAGTGGAAGTAAAAATGGGAGTGCCACATGGTAGCATATTTGGACCGTTGCTATTAATTATTCTAATGAATAATTGTGTTGATTGTTTACTATCAGAAATTAGATTGTTTGCAGATGATATAATGCTATATAAAAGGATCAAAACAGTAGAGGATTTTAAACAGTTGCCGGGTGATGGGACAAGATATCTAGTTGGGTTGGTAAACATGTGATGAAGATAAATGCAAAGAAGAGTCAGCTTATTAGATACACAAATAAAAAACTAAAGGTATATTATGATTATAAGGTGGAAAAAGAATTGCTAATTGAAGACTTGAAATCTAAGTATCTTGGCATTATATTTGATAACAAGCTTAACTGGGCAGACCACATTGGACAGGTAGTAGGAAAAGGTTTCAAAATTCTGCACTTGTTGGAGAGAGTGATGAGAGGATGTATGAGAGAAGTAAAGGAATTGGGTTACAAAACTTTGGTCAGACCATTGCTTGAATATGGTAGTGTAGTATGGGACCCACATTTTGAGTATCAAATACAGGAGTTGGAGAGGGTGCAAAGAAGGGCTGCTAGATTTGTTTCTGGAAATTATTGCAGATTGCAATTGGTAACAGATATGATAAAAGAGCTGGAATGGGACTCTTTGGAAGGCAGGAGGAGGGTGAAGAGGGGCCATGGGAGTGTACAAGGCGTATATTGGTGATGAGGCATGGAAAGATATTGGTGTAAGAATTGAAAGTAATGACTGGAAGGGAAAAGATGACAACAAGCTGGCACTCGATTTCAGGCACAAGGGTGTGGGAAGATTCCCTTTTTTGATTAAGGGTGTTAGGGATTGGAATGGGTTACCGAGAGATGATGAATAATTTGCCAAAAACGTTGAAAGAATTTAAAGTTAAAATTTGTAAAGGGCAAATGTAGGTGGGTGCAGAAAAGGAGGAAGATGGGTGTTTAAGGAAATTGCCACAGGAACATGTGCTACATTGCAGTTTTAATTAAATAAATAATAAATTTATTTTTAACATTTTAACAAAAAATTATTTAATGTAACTGTAGCTGCTCTTACAAATTGCGTGCCTTTGCAACATCCTTAAGTGAATATAGTGCTGTTAATTCTTTTGTGTTTTGTTTAAATGGATTTCAACATCTTTGACGGATATCATTGCTTGGGCAGAATCTGGTAAATCGCTGCGCTCATCCAATACTACAGCATATGTATGAAATCAGATGCTCTACTTTTCAAATTATCTTTGTTGCCCAATGTGTTCCACACATCTAGTAATAGCTTGATGAGAGGCTGATTTTTGAAAAATCCTTTTTATTTTTTGGACACGCAATTTAAATGACACTCTTCAAACATTCATTCACCATTTCGCTTTTTGAATATGACTTCAATTTCTTGGCTAATATCAAAACTACAATATAGCTCATTTTTATGTGGCTTGTTGACTCTGCATCTGTGCTAGTGAATATCTGTTTTCTTTTTAGGTCATTTACTTGGTCTTATCAAATTTACTCTTGGTACTTAACAAACTTATTTGGCATGTTTGGTCTTGTATGCCACCAAATTCTGTTATCATAGTCTTGTTGGTTAGTTTGAATTAAGAGAACTTAATTGTTGTCTATCTTTTGTACAAAAATTGTAGGATCTTACTACTTTCAAAAATTCCACTTTAGCCATTCAACAACTCTTTTCCTTGTCACTCCTTTGTATGCTCTTTTCTTAACTTCAGTTTCTTATTTAACTTTATCATGAATCTGCAGAGTTCTCCTGCATTCCCATTTGATTATTGTTTGATAGGTGCCTACCTGCATAAGTGTTGGAATTAACTGATTGCCATTGCATTAAAAAATTACAGTTAGGATTGCATCTCACTGTTTTAATGTCTACACACAGTCAGATTATGACTTTAAATACTGCCTTCAGAGTCTTGAGCAGTCTGGTAACTCAGTGGTTAGGACTCTAGGTTTCAAAAGTTCATGATCTGGTCCCAGGTTCAAATCCTGACAGAAGCAGGGAATTTTTAAGATTGTGGTTGATCATAAGAACTATGCCAGGATGTTCTGTGTTTTGTATTCCATATTAAATTGTAGGTTCCAGAGGAAAGGCACTGGCCATCCTACCTCTGACACAATGGCTTAGTATTCCTTCTTCAGGAGGATCCTACCAATCTTCTGGTTGTGAACTGAATTAGTTTAGTTTATCAGGGTCTTATTGTTTCTATTGCATTACAGTTCATGTATATTTTGAGACCCGTAAAATTACTGTTTTCTTAATAGTTCTGTGCACGGTGCTTTATCATTTGTGTTTTTCTGTAAACGAGCTTATGCTGTGTATATTCTGTCTATTACAGATTCAATCAACATTAAGATTCTAAATGCTGGTGCCTGGGCTCGTGGTAGTGAACGAGTAACCGTGTCATTGCCTTTGGAACTGGAAGATTATATTCCAGAAGTTGAAGATTTCTATAAGAAGAAACACAGTGGTCGAAAACTGCAGTGGTATCATCATATGTCTAATGGAACTGTAAGTACTGCTCTTTATTGTCCTGGAAGGAAAGAATATTTGGATGGAGGAAGTAGGTTGCCATTGTCTATAGCATATTTAGTTGCAGTAAAAGGTATTAAATTGAAGGATCTAATTTAAAAAAATTACATTTTTCTGTTGCGATGCCTGGATCGCACTGTTACATATGGCTTCTTTCTCTATCTTTATTTAACTCTACAACTTGTATGGTTAAATTGTGTCTATATGGCATGTACATGTAACCTGTTTTGTACTGATGCTCACAGCTAATTCACGGAAACTAGTGTAAAAATAAATTTTGTCTGGCCTTAATCATCCTTTGACAGAATGTCACTTCCACCTCTTATAAGGGCACCATCAGAGATCTTAAGAATGGATATGTTAAAGGGTATTCACCACATATGTCTGTTGCATAGTCATTTCTTCAAATGTGTCCTAGTTTTTTTGCACTGAAAAAAATCCCAGTATCATTTGAGGGGGAAGGGGGGGGGGGTGCGTGGTAGCTTCACCATGCACTCTCTCTACTTCGTCAGAAGTACTATTTCTCCTTCACCACCTTGTAAAGTTGAAAACTGTTATTCTAACATCACATACTTAGTGAGTTTTCTCTGGGATGTTATTTTTACTATTGAGAATTTGGCATTTACCTTTTTTTTTTTAACAATAAAATTATAGAGATGGAGAGTGTGGGAATTTTTCTTTTGACAGAAGATGAGCAAGTGAGTTTTTCTTTGGGCAGAAAAAAAGGGGGGATGGTGAGGAAAACTTTGGAAACTTCTAGTTAAAATATTAGAACTGTTGCTTTGTATTCTCAAGCAGCAGCATGGTCTAGGTTGTTAGGTATCCACTTCTTATTCAGCAGACGTGGGTTTGTACCCCCATATGGCCAAATATTTATTATTATTTTCAGAAATCGGAAGGGGGCATCCATAAATTACGTGACATGGATTTCCGGACCCCCTCCCCCTCTGGTGAGATGGGGTCCGTGACCCCCCCCCCCCCCCACCTAGAAATCGCCCTCAAAACTTTTTGAGACTTTTTTTCGGTCTCACCCTTCCAAATCCGGTTGCACCCCCACTTTTCTTCAAAATTCCCCCCAAAAATCGACTTTCACCCAATTTGAAGGCTTTTTTTTTTAGCTCTACAGTCCCAAATTTTTTTTCTTCGCACGAGATTTACATAGAAACCCCCCCCCCCGTGAGATTTCGCCTGACCCCTCCCCTATTTCACCTCACGTAATTTATGGATGCCCCCTAAGCATGATTTTTATTATATCTTATTTCTTTAAGTGAGCAATTCTTGTGTGTGTGTATATATATTGGATCTCGGAAACGGCTCAAACGATTTGGATGAAACTTCATCTTTAGCTAACGTTTTGATTTTTAAATTTATCTAAATGGGTGTCTTCCCTGCAAAATCGCGAATTTACAAAAAAACAAACAATTTTTTAGTTTGGTATCTCGGATATAGCTCTAATGTCATCTCGTAGACGTTTTAGGTACTAGAAGCCTACTGATAGTTAGGTTCTCTTTGGATTCAACAAGGAACTCATATCTTTAAATGAATAATTCATGTATACTAACTGACCCTTGAGAATATTTCACACATATCATTATCAATCACCGAATGGTAATATAATAATGAGGAAATAAGTAAATGCAAGTACTTTTTAATGAAAAATATTTTATTTTGTAGATTAGCAACAAATATAAATTTCACTGTAAAAAGTCGTTAACATTAAATACTACATATTTAATTGTAAAACATTTCAAAAGTAACATTTACATATACAAGAATTACTCACTTTAAAAATATATTGGCTTTGTCAGAAGTCATTTTTTTCAATCTTCTTTACTTTACATAACTTCTCTGAAAACGATATTAGCAGGTGTAATGTGATCATCATTGATTTTATGATCGTATGTGTAAAATATTAACCAATCCTACAAACTTATGAAAAAACACATACCTGTATCCATACGAAAAAACAGGTTCTGATGAATATAATCCTGTGTTTTGAAGCCTCTGACCTTGTACTTTATCAATGTTCAAATTGTTTTCTTATCATTTAGAAAGGCAGGGTTGGTGGTGTGACGTTAATGAGAGGTAAGAGCATAGTTTTATTGGAGTGAATTAATTTAGCACTGATGATGTGCTCGTCTAAGAGAATTACTACTAATCTTGCACCATTAATTAATCTCTGATTAACATTAATGTTTCTATTTAACATAGTAACAGCACTTTTATTTCAAAACAATTTATGAGGTGGCAAACCAGAAAATCTTGGTAATTGCTCTAGCTATTTGGATGAAATTTCGTATGTAGATAACGATTTGCTTTTCAAGTTTGTAATACGATTTAAAAAAAAAAAAAATATCAGTTCTTGGATTTGGTACCTCGGAAATGGCTGTAACCTCATCTCGTAGGATTCAGGTACCAATAAGCCTACTAATGTTAGCTAAGCTTCTCTTTGCAGGAAACTGTGCACTTTAAAATTCCTATGAAGCCTTCAAAAAAAAATCCTTTAACTTTATTCAAACATTTACTCAAAATCTTGAATATTGAACAGAATTCGAAAATTGCTGAGTGAAGATCGGTCACCCAGGTACTTTGAATTTCATTGACATACTTTTACTGTGTGAAATAATGTTTAAACAAATCACATTACTTATAATAGATATAACAAACTGAATTTCAGTCAGTATATCAACAATGGCTTCATAACATTCATGACATATAGACATAGAATATAAGGAAACTTGATTAGGAGGCCAATAGATTAGTAAATTTGTGTTTGACAAAAGTATTGTGCAGCATTTATAAATTTCTTGGTTAGTCTCCATTTATGTTGATTTTTTTTTTTTCTCACAGGCTTTATTCAATTTTTGCCCCTTTACATGCTGCAACTACTTTGAATTAAACAGGTCGGTTATAGAAAAAATAAAAGCAATATTTTGGATATGATTAATTTAATTTAAAATATTACTTGACGAGATACAAGTATATAAATGATAAAGATTAAATTAAAAAAAAACATTTTATTTGAAAATGCATCAAAACAATAAATTTATCAACAAACACACAAATAAATATTTTCTCAAAAAATGATGGATGTAATGTCATTTGGTTTAAGTATTACTTCACGCAATAAAAGTAGAAGTTGAACTAAAAAAATCATACTCAACGATTTCTGAAAATAAATATATTTGGCAGTTTGGGGATTTGAACCTGATTCTGCATGTTAAGAAGTAAGAAGACATTCTAGTAAAATAACAATTATTATTTAATAAGAATGCCAATGAAACTACTATATAGTTAAATAATAATATAATCATTTTAACAAGCAGCCACAGAAGAAATGGCCTACAATAATCACACATAATAATTCTAGTATTTAAACTCTAATGGGATTTTTGGAATGCGCATATCGTTTGAAGAAATGACTGTGCTACGGATATATGGGTTGAATAAACCTATTTGCTGGAAATTGAAATCAATTCTTAACATTTATTTTGGTCCTCCCTTGTTTGGTTTATCCTGACCTGGCAATCCTGTTGGAAAGAGGAATTTACAGATTATCATAGAATCTGGTTTAGAACTGATTGTCTTTACCAGAGTTCGTCTAGAAAAGATTCAACATCAGTAGCTATGATTCACAGCCTGGAGTTGGATCAATTTTGAATAATCAACACAAGATTTTTTAGCTGCAAGGGATCTAGCCATGAAATATTTTAGCACCATACAGTTGAAACAAAATTTTTCATTTGCTAGACATTAGTATTACAACTATTATTTATGTATTATCTAATCAAAAGAGGTTATTTTCCTTTGATAGTTGCTGGGCAATAACTAAAAAAAATTTAAATCTCAGATTTTTGTGCATGTAATTTTATTTTTCCCAGAAATGGGATTTATTTAAGCATTTGTGAATAATATATAGATACCATTATGGATGCAAGATACATCCCATAATATTTTATTGACATTTGCTGAAACATGTAAGTTTATATTTATTTATGTAATGATTATCTTTTTTTTAATTTTCAGATAACTTTCTCAAATAATATTGGGAGATATGATGTTGATGTAACAACTTTTCAAATGGCTGTACTTTTTGCTTGGAATCAACGCCCATTTGACAAAATACCATATGAAAATTTGAGGCTAGCAACAGAACTACCTGACCCTGAACTTAGGCGGACATTGTGGGTATGGCTTTTCTATCTTATTCTTTTAATTTTAAATTGACATGAGTAAAAAGAAGAAGAAAAAATGAAAAAGAAGTATGTTAGAATTATTGATAGTACACACTTATTAATTGAAGTCAGAGATTCAGGGATTAAAATTGTATTAGTATATTAATGCAGAGCATGAGTTATGTGTTGTAAGGTATAGGTCACAGGGTTC
This sequence comes from Vandiemenella viatica, assembly GCA_031002005.1. Lineage (NCBI taxonomy): Eukaryota > Metazoa > Arthropoda > Insecta > Orthoptera > Morabidae > Vandiemenella > Vandiemenella viatica. Next base: position 60,376 of record JARYHS010011470.1, read on the forward strand.
CCATGGCTCGTGCCACTTCCTGTAGAATTCATGGTGGTAGAGCCCCACAATCGGTAATTTAAAGAAAAAAAGAAAAAATTACGAAACATTAATAACATCTCAGTTTCTGTAAGTGAGAAGTATTTTGATATGGTTATGATTGTGTACAGGCCCGCCGCTAGCTGTTTCAGCGCCCGCGTGCAATACCGATTATGCCGCCCCTGTCTAACTACAGCCAGTGGTGGATTTAGGAAATTTCCAAACCGGGTCAAAAAAACTGTGAGATTGCCGCCCCTTTGAACATTATTTGCCGCCCCCATTGTTACCATTCCAAGTGTCGCCGGCCGCCCGAAGCAGCTGTTGAGCTAAAAAAAAAAAAAAAAAAGGTCGCCGGCTACGTAATACGCCGCAAATTTCATCGCGGCGACAATCGAGTGGTAACTATCGCGGGCCGGCGACTGTCGATCGCTCGTTTTGCCGCCCGCGTGCGGTGCACGCCCGCTTACGGCGGCCCTGATTGTGTACATTTCATTTAGGTATTTAGTGTTGCAGAATTTGCATTTATCCACGTTTAATAACATTACTTATTTTATTAGTTTTATTTAATATTGATTATTATATGAGAAATGTATATTATGAAGAATGATCCATATTTAATTGATAAGAATGTAGTCTTATTAACATTTGAAACATTTTATAGGGAAAATATCTTTCCAAGCAAGCTGCTTAGTGGCAGATTATACATAAATTAGTATGCTGTTTTACTTTCTGGTATCTAGCAAGAGTAAAAGAAATATTTACATTTAATTTTGAAAAAAAAAAAAAATAACCTGTCACTTAACATAGATGAAGGCAGCATATTATGTGCGTATTAGGTAAATAAGAATCCAGCAGAAATTGTTCTTGTAAAAGTAAACCAAGCCTCTTTGTTTAGTGACAAAAAATTGTGAGGTCTTGTTCTGAGTCAAGTCTACACTTTACAGTGTGTATTCACTTCACTTCAATTTCTGAAATGGAGTGGTTTCTCTCAGTATTATGGATGGTCGGTTTAAAATAATAATAATAAATATGATGATTTGGCCATTATGCTTGTAATAATTTTTACTAAAATGAAAGGCCTAATATATGAGTCAATTATTATCTGCAATGTAGTTATAAATTTTATTGCAATACAAATAGGAAACTTACATGTACATCAGCTTCAACATATTCCCCTTGCATTTCAATGCACTTGGTCTATCATTGTACAAGCTTCATGATGCCATTATTAAAGAAGGTTTTCGGTTGAGCTGCGAGCCAGGAATGCACTGCTTCTTTCACTGTTTCATGCAAGGTAAATTGATGGCCTTAATGTCTCTTTGAGTGGACCAAACAAGTGGTAGTCAGAAGGGGCAAGATCAGGACTATACGGGGGATGATCCAGTACATCAAAGTTGAGTTTCTGGAGCATTTCAGCAGTGTGGGCAGCAGTATGTGGACGGGCATTGTCGTGCAACACAACACCTTTTGATAGCAGTCCTCGGCATTTGCTTCAAATTGCAGGCTTCATCTTGTCAGTAAACATCTCACTGTAACATGCACTGTTTATTCTTCCAGTACTGGGCTTTGTGAGTCCCAAAAAACTAAACATCAGCTTTCCTGCGGATGGTTGTGTTTTGAACTTTTTCTTGCAGGGAGAATTTGGATGTTTGCATTCCATACTCTGCCATTTACTCTCCAACTCGTAATGATGGATCCATGTTTCATTACCAGTAATGATTCTATCTAAGATATCACGATCATTACCATAGCTATCCAAATGGTTTTGGCAGATGTCCAAGCATGTTTGTTTATGCAACTGTGCAAGTTGTTTTGGGACTCAACTTGCATAGACTTTATGAATCCCAAGTCTGCTGTGGATAATTTCGTAGCCAGAACCATGACTAATTTGCAGATGGTGTGCCACTTCATCAATAGTTACTAGTCTAATGGAACCATGTCACATGGATGCTTAATGTTTTCCTCATTTGTGGTGGTAAACGGTTGTCTGGCTCTTTCGTGCGTAACACTTGCGAGATCATTTTTTAATTTTTCAATCCATTCGTATACTCTCTGTTGCGGCAAAACACTGTTCCATACTGCACCGAAAGTCTTCGATGAATTTCGACCCCTGATACATTTTCTGACCACAAAAAAACAGTTCACTGAAAGTTGCTCGTCTTTAGAGCATGCAGATTAATCACACGGTCCATGATACGTGAGCAATTTCTTCCAGTCCAGAGAGGATGGGCACTGAGTGATTGTGACGGATAGCTCATTACAAGTTTTGATTTGGCTTGGTTTGATGATATACCTTGAAATGACTTTGTGTAACAGTGATGTGACTAGTATTTTGGAAATTCTAGACACTTTATAGTGTTACATATAAGGATTGCAATCCCGCAGTGTTTTCAATCCCGCGGGATTCGCACCAATCCCGTGGGATACGTGCGGGATTGGTACAAACAGTTTTTTAACGCATATATTTAAAACATAGTTACTTAAAATGTTAATAAATTAAATAATAATTAAATTAATAGATAATTTTTAATGATAAATGATAAAAATTAACAGTTAACAATATTTTAATTGGCAAAATGATATTAAAACTTTTTATCGTGTCTTAAGTATTTCTAGGTTTTACATTTTTGTTTTTTAATCTAAACCAATTTTTAAATAAATAATAAAAATGGAAAATATTGAGTCTTAGGTCATATTATGTGCACATAAGTTTAAAAAATGGTTTGCTTAATGGCCAAGTTACCTGATTTTTTTTTTTTTTTTTAATTCTAAATAAACGTTCCATAACACCGAGAAAAGGGACATACACATTAATTCGTTAGTAGGTAGAGCAAATTCTAGGCTGCGATTCATAGGTCGAATCTTGAAAAATTGTAATGAACAAACAAAGGAGATAGCATACAAATCTCTTGTGCGTCCACATTTGGACTATTGTTGTGCCATTTGGGATCCGTTTCGTAAGGGGTTGATTGAAAGTATTGAGAAAGTACAGAGAAGAGCCGCTCGATTCGTGACCGCTTGCTACAGTCCTTATGAAAGCGTCACAGAACTGATTAGTAGACTAGTTTGGGAGTCTCTGGTAGATAGACGACACACGTTTCGTTTAAACTTATTGGAAAACATGCGTACTCCCACTTTCACTTTTGAGTGTAGTGAAATACTTCTTCCACCAACCTATTTGAGTCGGAAGGACAGGAAAGATAAAATTAGAGAAATAAGGTGCCGGACTGATTCTTATATGAATTCTTTTTTCCCTCGTACCATTAGGGATTGGAATGCACAGCAAAGAGATTAGCTTTGGTGCTGAGCACCCTCTGCCACCCACAATTTTGTGAATTGCAGAGTATATATGTAGATGTAGATGTAGAAAAGCATTCCATTTCACAAAGTGAAGTGAATATACTATGTAAAGTGTAGACTTGGCTCAGAACAAGAGCTCATAACTTATTGTCACTGCACAAGCAAGAGACTTGGCCTTTTTTTGTGTGATTCATTATTATATCTCCTGATTCCTTGATTGATAATATAGTTGATTCAATGTTATTAAAAGAAACTATTCACCTACACGTAAACTGTCAAGTATTTCAGATTTACTTATGTGGTGTAACGATGTTTTTAGAGTGGAAATTATTATTTTTTAGTAAGAAATGAGACTTTCTTGTGAATGATTGCAGTGAAGTCCTCATAGGTTGTATCTCCGGATTTCATTGCAAACACATAAAATTACAGACGTGAGGAAGACGGCGGAGGCAGCCGTCGAAGTATGGTGTTCCTACAACACAATTCGTCGATACACCCATGAATATTTCATTATAACCTTTTTTACCTTTAGTTGAAATAATAACAAGGAGAAGAGGGATAAATCGAAAGCCTGAGCGGCACATGTAAGCAGGTGGCTTTCGTCAAAGAAACGCATTGAGGCAGCGGCCAAAACAACAATAAATCGAAGGATAAACAATTTCCTTTTGATAGCTGTTAAATAAATAGTTACGTGATCATTAAAATTACGATAACATTAGTTTCATATCAACGAATAATCAAATTTTCAGCCACAAATTAGGAAATTGTCACCATTACTTTATCTGCAAATACAGAAAATGGGAATAATGAAACCGTGAATCAAAAGCTGTAACCATGTAGTTCAGATAACGTGTGCAACACTTAAAAAATAATTATATAGTTTGAAAATCATACTAAATATGCACCATAACTCAAATTACAGAAATGTGTACTCGAAACAGACGTAAGTTTTGATGAATACATAAAAGTGTATTTATTTAGTTATGAATGACGAAGGTTGACAAAAACAAACGCTTGTTCACATGAGTCAAATGCCAACTGGAAGGGTACAGGCAACCAGTGCAAAATATCCGACAGAGACCGAGTGGGGCAGCGAGTCACGCAGACTGACACGCGTTTCCGCCGGATTTGCGGATTGCAGATCCGCTTAATTTTGTGCGGGATCCGCCAGATTGTCGAATGATGCGAGATCCCGCTTTGCTGGATTGCAATCCCTAGTTGCATAGTTCATCTTTAAATTTGCATTTTCTTCTACAGGTTCTGACAAAATATTATCTCATACTCTTATAATCTATTACTTCTGTGCTGATAATTTAGTTTGTTTGATAAAATTTTATAGTTTTCGAAGCAGTTTTGAAACTATATCATGTGTGTAGATGTAGTTAATGAAAGATAATTAGAAAGTTATATTGCAGCATGGTACAATACTGGCAAATAAATGCAAATAATAATTTTAGTCAGCTAATAGAGAAATTACTCTTGCAAAGTAAACAACATTGTTCCAGGTATTGCAAAGTCTGTGCAATACTATTTTTTAAATATCTTGTCCTCACTATCAGAAACATGTACTCTTTTTATTGATTTGCAGTTTCTCTTGTCTTACACATAAACTTATTCAGCATATCTTAATCAGCCCTTTTTACCTTACATGTTTAGCTATTTCAAGTGAAAAATAAGGTATATTTGTTAACTTTGTTATGTTGATATAAATTTTCCTGACACCTTAACACCATAAGTTGATTTTTCTTTGTATTTATTTTTCTTTCAGGGTTCTTAGATGAATAGTCCTTTATTAACTGTTATTTTGTCAACAAACTCAGTGATAAATTGTTTTTTTTTTTTTTATTGCAGTCATTAGTGGCATTTCCTAAACTGAAAAGGCAGGTTCTTTTGTATGATCCAGAAGTTCAGTCTCCAAAAGATTTCTCTGAAAACACAATGTTCTGGGTTAACCAAGAATTTGCACTTGTGTGAGTACTTTTGTTATTCTGTTGTGTATTTTACTGAGTTTATGTATCTATAATATAACCTGTACTTCTGTGCAACATGATTTTATTTTATTCCTATATCTTTTTTTGTTCCCACTTGGAAGTGATATAATGGCGAAACAGGAAGATAGCTATAAGTAATAAGTATTTCCTGCTATTCTTTTGGAGCAATTTAGAAGTTAAATTTTCATTCTTCTGCTTAAAAAATGAAAACAGGTGTAAGGTTTTCTTTCTTTTTTTAATTAGTTTGACTGAAAAATTGTGACTTGTTTAGTATTTCTTATGGCTACATTGAGTTCAGTACAGGAGTTGAATGGGAAACTCCTCTATGACTATTAACCATCTGGCAAGGCCTGAAAAAAAAGCTTGTTCTGCTTTTTTTTTCTTTTTTTTTCTTTTTTTTTTAATTACTTATCAAGGCAGTTCATCTATTTTATTGCAGTGTTCTGCCAATCCTGTCACAGTGGATAAATAATTTTGTTGATGTATTATGTTAGTAACAGCAAATCCCATTTCTGGTTGATATCTTCACTATTCTACTGAATCTTTTTTGTTTTACATTTTTATAGCAGTAAGTGAACAGTTTCAGAATTGATCGCCATTGTCTTTATTGCAATACAGTTAAAGCTCCTTATTCATGGGGGATACATTAAAGTTTACAAAAATGTTAAGTGATGTTAGGGAGTGATTGTCACACATTGGACTTATTATCCAAATTTTCACCTTAAGGTTCTTTAAAACAGCATGAAAACATTTAGCTTTCACATAAATTATAGCAGCACATAATGACACTCTCTTCTGATTCCGGCCTTCAATCAATATGGTTAATTCAACTTCCTTTTTTTTTCAATCCCTTGGTCATGGATCAGTTTTTGCTGATAGTAAGGTTAAATCTTGGAATTCCTTGTTTTACCTTCTGATTTCTTGTTTGATAATCCGATTGATATTAAAAGAATGTGCAATGGAAATGACTCAAGACATGAACAGTCTGCCATTTCAATTTTTTTCTTTGACTTTAAAAATGACTTAAACAGGAGCTAAATTCTTTTAGTCGAAGCAATAAATTATGAACAAATCAAGGAGTTGAAAGGACAGACACTATTTACTCTAAAATACTGTGATGAATGACCAAATTGTGATAATAAGACAAAAAGAGCATCATGAGTAGCAAGGTAGGTATATTGAAAGCCATACCCTTGAATTTAAACTTGTCAGATGGTCTGTTACACGGGGAGTTTGCACATAACAGCTTACGCTAAACTGTGACCGTTAACTGTGGCCTAAATATATATTTCAGTTGCCAAACAACTGACAACCTCAGTTGGTGAGGGTAGAGTTCAAATAATGTTCACTGTAGACCTTGTTTGTTTCAAACTATGTATTCTTTCAAACATTTTACATCAGATGGCAACCAAATTTACGGCATTAGACTTCTTTTCCAAAATAAACAACTGCAGGTAAAAACCTTGATACAAGCCACAAGCAACTCTGGAGTACCCCCTAACTGAATAAAAGTTCAATTAAATCAGAGTGAATCACTTTCTGCACTACCTGTTATCAGACCAACATGGCCTACTTACTATCCTTGTGCCCGCCTATGAACTTCCTGGTTCTTCTTGACTCATCGTGCCAAAACCCGCAGTGAACAGTCACAACTTTACCCTACAAGCGCTTTCAAATAATTGCTCCCACCATGATTTCCAGGGGTCTATTTGTAGAGGACCAGGTAGATTTCACAATATCTCCAGAGATTTTTCTATCATAAAACCTTATTTTTGCTCTGATCTGCTCAAAATTTTTGTGGGAGGTAGCCTGTTCCCTAAATGTTAAAATGAATACTAATAAAAATTTCTCTAGCTGAAGTAGTTGGGCTGTAAAAAATTATTGAAGTGATAAATCCTGAAATTTTCTCTCATTTATTCAGTATGTGAACTATGGTGTTGATTCTTAGTTTAAAATGATATACTAATCCTTCTGGATCTTTTGGTATATAAAACTCAGAGCTTGAAAATTAAACTGTTTATTTTCGATGTTTGAAACCATGCTTGAATTTCAACTTCAAAATCAAATACCTCTTCAGTACAATGTTATAACCCTGAAGTGTCCCACCTCATTTTAATCATTATGACTTTCTGCATCTCTGAACATGGATGTAGCATTTTCTTTCAAAAAATTGGGAATTTTCTTTATGTGGGCACTGTTTAAAAATCATAATGATCGAATCTGACTGTTTAATTAACACTTGAAAACTTTAAGAAAATAGTTTTAAACATGCTTTTCTGTTGGATTGAAGTATTGGGGTGGCAGTATGTCAATGGTTATGCTATTGTGTCTTGGTAGATAGTAAATAAATAGGCATGCAATTGTTAAAGTTACAATAACATTAGTTTTGGATCTGCAAATGATGAAACATTCAGCAGATAATACAGAAAATGGCCACATTTACTTTATCTGTGAATACTGAAAATGCAAATAACAAAATAGTGAACAAAGAGCTTTTAGTTTTTAATCATTGTTTAATGCACATTACACAATGTTTAAAAATAGAAAATCAAGTTTACATGAGAATGTCTCCATCAGTTAGGCAGCACCAAGCATATCCCAAGAATTAGCTACTTTTCCTCTCCCTCATGATCTAACCCAGGTAATAAAACTGAACTCTTGGATAGAAGAATAGAGAAAACCTGAAACAATAGAAGAAAATAAACCAAGATTTGGTGTGGGAGCACTTTTCTGTTTTTGTAACCTTTTTATGAAATAGTCATTACTTCTGATTTGTGATCTGTCATTTATGTCAGAGAAGGTTTAATGCAAATTTAATTTTTTTCTGTAACCATTCACCAAAACTTACTGGCACAGCAAAAATTTTATATAATACTTAACTGTTTATTAAATCCAGAGCTTCAATACATTTTTACAATATTCTTGCCCTTGCACTTTGGAACACCGATTTTAGTAATGGCTTAACAATTATGGACATTCAGTCTCTCTCTCTCTCTGTATGTGTATCTAGTAGGAAATATTGCTTATAACTACAGTAAATTTCTTCTTGTCTCCTCATCCTTCGAAGAATGAAAATGTGCTTTTTGTCGGAAAAGGAATGATACAATGCACTGAAAAATTGAAACTTTCTACCTGATCGACACTAGAATTTTATAGTATTGTGATCTTTCATTATACTATAAAAAAAACTCTGTCATGTAAATTAATCATAAAATTAAAAATGCTTTAAAATAATTTCTTAAAAATTTAACCCAAAAGCAACAAAGAAAAAAAAAATTAATGCTGAAACTCCAAATATGTAATTGAAACTTCTCAAGTATGAAATATTATTAATCAAGTTTCAGAAGATCCATTTAGTGAAATGTGAAAAAAATGAAATTTGGACATATTTTCTGGTTGTGCAATATTTGTTTTGTATTTGAAACACAGGTCTATCGTTAACTTAGATTTGATTTAATTTATTCCTTTATAACATTTTGCCGAATTCAGTCTTACTGTATATGAAAATGATTTACTGTAAAAATCTTTAGGTTCTATGTTCCACTGTGCTGTTTTAATAGATGCTAAGAATGAGAAAAAATATTTAAATGAATTGAAATATTGGGGAACATCACATTACACTTATGCAATTTAGCCACATATGTTACAAAAAATAGGCCGAAATAAGATGTAAATAAAAACATCATTATGGCTATGAATTTTTAATGAGGATAGTATAGGAAGCAAGAAAGTGGATACTGGTAAGGTGATATCAAGTCTTGTGGATGAATGATAATGTAATGGGCATAGTATTTGGGAGGATCCCAGTTTGATTACCATTTAAGCCATCCAGATTTTGATTTTCCCTGGTCTCTCAAAATTGTTCCAGGTAAATGCTGCAATAGTTTCTTAAGAAAGTGTTTGGCTGAGTTCCTCGCTATTCCCAGTAAAAAAAAACTGTTCCTGTGCTTATATGATCTAGTTATCAATTCCTCAAAAAGCCATAATAATTTATTTTTTTTAAAAAAAACTTGTGTAATGAGAGAGCTTCTAGGTCACATATGTTATGAAGTTAAATGTTAATCCAGTAGTCCTGTTATTACAGTTTGTGGAAGAAGGATGCATGTTGCAAAGGAGAAATGGTTTATTTGCTGGATTGTGAAAATTTCTATTTGTGGCCTAGAACTTGTTGAATTTAAAGGAATCGTAAATCTTTTCCTTACTGTCACTGACGCTAGTTCATAAAATGTTTGCATTATGGCCCTCCTTACTTTCTTCTGTAAAGTGTTTATAATCGTTCATTCATGACAGTGAAACTTTGTTTTCTATCGAATATCAACTTCATAAAAATAATATATGTTTCACCATGGATATTTAAAATTTCTTACACATTTAACTGTTTTGTCATTCACTATAATTTTTGATCTGACTATTTCTTTTGTGCTAGTGTCTGGGAGCAGAAGATGAAATTCTTTGTAGTAGCTATGCAGTGTTTTGTAAATTATTGTCATTATTGGCTATATTATTATTTGATCATCTACAGCAAGCATCATTGTCAATACATAAGGTGGATTTTTAAGGTTCACAGACTGAAGTAACACAATATTCCATTCATCTTTTTGTTATGTTAAGATTTCTTTTTTTGGTTGCTCTTTTCTGATTTAAGTGTCTTATGGATCCTTCCTGTTGAACGTACTTGTTCCAAATTTTATCTTGGGTTTTATTTTCATTAATTTCCTTTTGTTTATACTATTAGATTTATTTATGCTATTATTATGTAGTGCTCATAGAATAGGTTTATATACTCTTGCATCTGTAGTAAGATTTTTTTCATTGGCTAAAAACAGATTATAATATTCATTAATTCTCTTGCTATATGTTTATGTCGAAAGGAAGGGTTAATAATTCTCACTTTATTATAAGCTGCAAAATCACGTAAGGTTCATAGGAGCTGGTGTAGATAGTATTGCTACAGATGTCTTAAAGATTGCAGAATATGACATTGTACCTTAACTTGAAATGTTGTTTAAATTGAGTCTGGATACTTGCTGCTTACCTGAGGACTGGAAAAGTGTGATTGTGACAGTCCATAAAGGAGGGATGACAAGTAAGGTGAAAAATTACCAATCAGTTTGACATCAGTGGTAGGTAAATTAATGAAGAGATTGATATGCATTATGTGCATGAGAGAAACAGAAATTTTCAGGTCTAAACCCATCAGTAATACAATATGCAATGGGTGATGGAGAACAAATATAATGTCAATGCTTTGAGATCCTGCAATAATAATAATAATAAGCAAAGATGGAGTTTATGGGCTCCAGAGATGCGATGTGATCATCGCTGTTGTCCAGTTGGATGGAGTTGTGTAAGCACTTTTTAGCAGTTCCAACAGCTTCTTCATCAATTATAGAATAGCTTCAGTCACAGCAGGCTTGTCATTGATGGAAGCTGTTTTATACCAGATGATGACAGCAGAGGCAGCTGTCAAAAAACATTTTCGCAACTCAAATGATGGGACACTCGTGAAGAATACATCTTATCATTACTCCAGGAATGACTCCATTCACATTTCAGCTTCAGAGATTTCCGGAAATAACTACCGAGTCTGGTGAGTGAATGGTTGACATTCTGGCCTCACATTCGGGAGGACGCGAGTTCGAATCCCCGTCCGGGCATCCAGATTTGGGTTTTCCATGGATTTCCCAAATCGCTCCAGGCGAATGTCGGGATGCTTCCTTCAAACGGCCATGGCTGAATTCCTTCCCATTCATTGTCCCCAGTCCCATGTGTAGGAGTTAGTTTGGTGTTGATGATTTGTCTAATTGTTGGTTTTAGATGGCAGATTTTTGTCTTAGTTGTCTGACAGATAGCTTATATAACCACTCAGGATTGTAGTGTCCTGGTTTAAAATTCACATATAATCATATGAGGCTGATTCATCACCATTGTGCTCCCCAGTTGTGTACCTGCCTATGGTCTTTTTTTTTCTCAAAGATTTCCTTCTGATAGCACTATTGTGGTATATATATTTCCCAAAACATTTTGTGGCAAGTAATCAAGTAATACACATGGCTTTATGTGCAACTCTAAATGGTTCTGTTGTTCAGCACCTACAACCTGCTACCTGTGTTGCCAAATGCCATGAATTCCGTTTCCCTCCGTATGAATCTTCTATAATCTTATTTATTTCCATGGAGAGCTTGTCATGCATCATTGAATTTTTTTTTTTCTTTTTACCTGTGCCATCATCATAATCCATGGTAATCAAAGCTTTCTTTCTTTGTCCATATTTTAATTTATCTGCTAAAGCTTTTGACAGAAGCAATGTAATGTGTTGGATGTTTTTACATCTTTATGGTTAGCAGAAGTACTGTTGTTGTGGTTCTTCTGAAAATGTAAGTTCAATAGGTTTGCTAGCCCCATTTTACGTTATGTTCTGAATTGTGAGGGAATTGAGAGTAATAGCATTATAGAATGGTTATAAGAGTATAGGTTGATTCCAAGAAAAGTCCAAGTATAACATAACAAAACATAAATTGGTAGAGGATATTGGTAGATGGCTATGTTAGTCACATAAAATTAACTTCTGGAGATTGAGGGCCTAAATGAAGGGGTTGGTGGCAAGAACTGTGTGCAAGATTTATAAAGCTGACTGAGTAGATGTTCCAGAGCAGGTAGTGCAAATAGAAATTGGGAAGGTAGGGGGCAGGAGGGGTGGAGGAATATTGTTCCCTTATAATAGTTAAGCAAAATTAACCTCCTGTTCTTCTTTTGGTCCAATCACCACTTACTGTTTTGATTATTTCCCTTCCACCCATGTCTACCTCTCCTCCCCAATCCCACCCACCTCTTCCCCGGTAATCGTACTTACGTTTTAGTCTGAGCACATACTGTTCTACTACACTTTTGTTTCTTATTCTAAGATATACAGACACCACACATCGCTTTATCATCAGTGATCAAGAAATTCACTACAGAGTTCGATGAAATGTTTTGATCCCCTTCTTTGATATAGAGTATGTTCTGGGAGACTGAATTTAATTGCTTATTCTACTATCTTCTTTCAGCTGATGATTTAGTGTTGAGAAGCATTTTATTTTTTACTATTGTCACTGTTGTTGGTTTGGCATTTCCATGCAGATCTATACTGAAACTAAATTCCAAATAATTATCCTCTCCTCCATTTTAGATTTTGATGGCAAGATGTCTGAAACCCATACTTACTGCCTTGTAGTACTTAGATAATGGTGACAATGAAACTTCCGGTGGGCAATGGTTAGGAAATTAGTTTGAGTCTGATAGAATTTTCTTTTCTACCAAGGAAAATGTTGTGTACGCTTTGCTTGATAATTGATATAGCTTACTTGTTTTAATTAAGTTTGTAAATTCTCTAAATCTAATAGACATTCCAGAACTTTTTTAGCTGAGCAGAAAAATAACTACCCTGCCCTCTAAATCCAGGCTTTTACCACATGATATATCCTATTGATAGTGATGCTTACTGTATATTATTTTAGTAATATCACCATAGTTGACTGTTCTGACTTATTCTGTAGTATAGATTTTGTGTGTTATTACTTTCCTCTGAAAACTTATTTTGTGGAATGGAGCAAATGTTTAGTTCTTCAATTTCTGTGTTTTTCATTTGCCTATTATTGGCAACATTCTCTTCATTCCAACTTTTTTTTAAAGAGAGATAAGCATTAAAGATTATAAAAGTAATTCTACATTAAAAGTTTGAAATCAGTTTAAGCTATTGGTATTTATTATCCAAGTCACTGCAATATTCAATTCCCCACACCTTACTTTTATTTTCTTTAATAAAAAGGTTTTGTTTTTTTAATTTAAGATGGGAAGGTGAAACTCTTAAGTATATGGTTTTCATTACATTATTTTTTTCACAAATTACAGGAAGAATGGAAAGCTGCAGAAGCGTGGAAAAATAAACTTAGTTGGGCGGTTGCAACTGTCCACTGAAAGAAGCAAAGAAGAAGACAATGAGAGCATAGTACAGTTGAGAATTCTTAGAGTGCAGGTATGTAACTTACAGCTACATTGCGTTGCTGAAAAATAATGCATGAAAGTATTTTCTGTTTGGGCTTATTCTTCAGTTCTATAATTCACTTAGGTGTTGAAATATGTTATCAGGTATGTTACACTTGGACTGTCTAAAACAGTTTTTTTGTAAAACAGATGAAATCTGACTTTTTCTTCCTACTTCCATTAAGAAGATTCCTTTACTCTATCTGAAGAAAACATTACATAATTCTTATGTCTGAAGATCTGTTCCATGATTGCATTTAAGTTTTCTCTGATGTACTGTATAAATTTAATAAAAGATGTACCAAGTATGGTGGGTGAGTGGTAACACTTTGATCTAGCATTCATGAGGACGTGGGTTCGAACCCCATCTGGCCATCCAGATTTGGGTTTTCCATGGTTTCCTCAAATTACTCCTGGAAAATGCTGGGATGATTCTTTCTAAAGGCCATGGCCAAATTCTTTCCCATTCCTTGCCCGTGATGTAAAATGTTGCTTGGTGTTGTTGCAAGTTCTTATCATTAACTGTAACAGTGATTGCGGTGTGATACATCTGATACCTAATGAAGTTTCCAAGGTTCTTAACTTAGTTGCCAATCTGTTTTACCAATATTATCACAACAGATAACGGTTTAAAATGGTGAATAAGAATGAAAGTTGATACTAAAAATCACTTGAGATATTTTTCAAAAATAGTTGAATCTAAGTTGATATCAGAATCACAATAGCACTTTGTAAAATGTTTAACCAGATTTCGAATCATATAGAAGATTGTGGATCATCCTTCAACAAACATGCACTGACATAAAGCATTTACTCTTGCAACATTAAACTGAGTTGCAACCCCATTAAGAGCAAGCTTAGAAGAATTGTTATACACTTTAAAAATGTTCTAAGCTACATTTAGTTACAGAAAGTCTATCACTGAACATCCTGATTATACGAAAATTGTTACAAGTCTCTTGCTGCGTGTATGCCAGGTGGCATAGGTTTCATTTTACATCTTTGAGCATTTGTGACGCGATTGGTGTGGCTAAAACTTGGTGACTGGCCACAAGATCAGCACTTCATGGGTTTATATAGTTTTCCCCAAAGAACTTTTGGAATACTGTTGGTTTCCCACAGTGAACTACATTCCTCCTGCAAATCCCAAAATTCCCCTATTTTCACGGTATACTATTTTGTTCAGATTTCATTGAAATTTTGTTATATTAGAGTATGATTTATTGCAAAAACTTTTGTTTATGAGAACTTTTCTTGTAATCCTACTTCATTTTTATGTGTATCAATGTCTCTACTG
>JARYHS010011472.1:0-72971 GCA_031002005.1 Vandiemenella viatica
TACTCTTGTGCATGGGGCTAGAGCGACTGCTTACAAAGAAAGCCTACCACAAGAACTGGAATGCCTGAGAAATGTCTTCAGCGCAACGGGTACACCAAGAGGCAGGTAGCAAGTGCAATTGAATGTAAGTCGGGGAAAATTCGCCCAAGACCACCTCATGTCTGCCATTCGCCGGAAACACCTTGGGGAAAACTTGCAGAACCCTCACAGGGTATGGAATTAAATGTTTGTACCAACCACCAGCCAAAATACGGGACTACCTCCGTTCAGTCAAGGATGATCTTGGCCTAAGTGTTCCGGGACTTATAGCGTCCCGTGCGGGTGTGGGAAGATCTACATTGGTCAAATTATACGCACTATAGTAAACTGGTGTGAATAACATAAACACCTTCTCCACCTAGGACAGTACAGCAAATGAGTGATCGCCGAGCACGTATACGACCATTTTCACAGAGTTGAGTTGAATAACGGTAGGATACTGGCTAGAACTTCACATTTTTGGGAATCTGTTATCAAAGAAACGGTCGAAATTCGACTGGTCAACACATTCAATAGAGACAGGCTAGTATGTCTTAGTGAGGCATAGAAACCAGCCTTGGCAAGAATCTGCAGAGAAAGTTGTACCTCTGTCTAGCTGCCGCCATAGAGGGCTCTATATTAGGTCGGGCCGCAACGAGAACTATAGCCATGCCCACTGGCAGCCAGCTGCCGGACGCGGCACCCGAGCCATTTCAGTATCTGTGGGTCAGCCGATCAGTGCAGATATCTCCACACCTGATGAAGACGGCGGAGCTAGTCGTCGAAAAATCGAGTTTTCACAAAACAATCCGGCGGTACCCCCGTAAAGACTTCATTGCAGTCATACGCCGGGAATGTCTTCGTTCTTACTGTGGCTGTTGCATGCTGGCGGCTAGAGGAAGAATTCCTTCCCAGCCTTGCATAACACGTGATTACACGCTGCAAAGTTTATCCGCTTCCGACACTCGTTCTACCTGAAGCATTAATATTACCATTTGACAATTTTTTTAAAAAAAGCCGGTTAAGTATGTGTGTATGCTTGTTTGAATATGTCATGGTATACGATTTTTTAAAAATTGTATCCTAACTTGTTGCATGTTTGTATGATTTGACGTGTTACTGTTGTTGAAGTGTTTGAGATTTGGTTATTAAGTTGGTGTAGAGTGGTGATGTTCTTTCTTTTCCTCTTTTCCAACTTATATATAATCTTTCTATTTAATGCATCAATAATGTGTGTTTTGTATCCATTGTTCTTGTTTATTTCTTTTGTGGTACTAAGTTCTTTTTGATAATTCTGATTTATTAAATGGATTCTGTTTATTCTGTACAATTTGTGTCGTACTGCAGCCTGTTTGCGGTTATGTGGATGGTTTGTTGAGGAGTGTATTATTTGGTACCGTACTTGACCAGCCAAACCTTAGTCAAGTTAATACACATCGTAACTAACACAATACAGTGTTAAACACACAAAACTTCGCCACAACAGCAATTTAACACCACGTTGCGTCTTCCTTCTCCACAAAATATACACATTTTGAATAAAACAAATCATAACACACACACAAATACAATTACAAAATTCAAACTCTCCGCTCAAAACAATTCCAATAAAGCACCGCCGGGAAAAACAGCTGAAAGCAGCAACGCGCATGCGAAAATTGAAGTTTGACAATTACTTGCTTCAAAAACTGTGTATCAAAATCGACTACTAGAGAAGTCATAAATCCCAAGTATATCCAGATTCTGTAATTGAGTGCAATATTGGAAACAGCATACTGGTTGAGGGCACAGGCAGCCAATATGTTAATCAAAGTTTCAGCATGATTATTTAAAAACTGATATGTAAATATAAACCACATTATGCTTCCTGTATATAAGAATACTTTCATTAAATTAGTAAAATCATTATTTTCAAAAATTAAAACTAATCATATTTACGGCAACAGTATGTACGCTGAAGATACCTCGATGAGAGGTGAAACGCGTCCGTGAAATAAATAATATCCGACAACAGTTGTATTGGCATATTTATTAAATAATAATTATTTCTTCAAAAATTGGAAGAGTAGCTTTATGGTTCAATAACAGCCTTCTCCTGTGAAGAAAGTCAAACCAGCCGGCCCTGGCCGTGTAGTGGCTAGCGTGTTGGCTTCGCATTGCAAGGGCCGCCGGTTCGAGTCCGGCCTCTGGCATGGGTGGTTTTAATTAAGTGTTGTGTTCGTCTTGTGCTGTCCTCACTGTAGTGTCCACAATTTCATGATTAGAGCCTGATACAATACTCTGTATAAAACAAATTGGATCTGGCTAAATGGTCGCAATGACAGAAGGCCAAAATTTAAAAAAAAGGTCAAACCGACAGTTCTGCTACATTGAACCCAGTCTCTTCACAGCTGCACATCACTAAAACTGCTTAAGCAAACAAATTTAATTACACCTCAGTACACAAGCGGGAGCTGTAGTTGCAAATTCCCATGAAGGAAAGCGACGAGTGCAATGTTTTCTAGTGTCAGGTCGAATGAGAGACGCAGCAAACTGTTTATCGCTGGCAGAGTGATCTCGTGATGCGAAGGAGTCGCTCTTAACTACTGTCCCAGGAGTTTCTCAGACGACTTGTCCTCATTACTTCCGAAAATATTGCACTCAGCAAACTTCAATAAAGAGGTTACACTAACCACACACAGGCGGCAGCACTGGCCTCGCATTCGGGAGGACGCGGGTTCAAATCCCCGTCCGGGCATCCAGATTTTGGTTTGCCATGGTTTCCCCAAATCACTCCAGGCAAATGACGGGATGCTTCCTTCAAAAAGGCGATGACCGAATTCCTTCACGTTCCTTGTCCCCAGTCCCATGTCGCCTCGAATGACCTTAACCGTCGACGAGGCAGCACTGGCTACCTGCAGATGGCTTCAGTGACGCATAGTTTCTTATGCCGAAGGAATCGCAGAACTCAGTGAAAATCTACAGGTTACAACTTCACCATCCTCGATAAGTTGAACATCACTGAATTTGTTCTCCGCTTAATGAAGAGAAAAATGGGTTTACAACAACATCCAGACCACCGATAAGAGATTACAACTTTTAATTAGATTAATAACCATTAAAAGTGTATCTAAAGATTCAAAACAAAAAACATACACAAAAAATTTCATTGGAATAAGCTGTGGGGAAATCAGTCTCTGCCATATTCCGATCTGCATTACTTTGTTCGTCAGTGACAAAAACGTAACGGAATCTATAAATTTATTTCTCGCACATATAATGGCGATGATGATGGGCTCAGAACGCATGTTGAAACTTCGTTCTATGAAGAAAATAAAAGAACGCTTAGCCACTTCAACTCGTGAAGGGAATGAAGTTTGTCTTCCTGACCTCAGTCTCTGGATTGATTTGTTGCAATTTCCCACTACTTCTTATAATGTAGTAATCCCTTTCTCTGAACGTATACAGTTAGCAGCTTACTATCTAGAACTTATCTTCGACTGTTCCTTCCATTATTTAACTAAGCGATCCTCAAGGTCTTAAGAAGCGAAGCATCATCCTGCTTGTCCTCTCTGTCAGATCTAACTCCATTAATTTTCGAGTTAATTCATCTATACTTTGTTTGTATTTTATTCCTGTTTATGGTATTCAAAAGTTAACATCCATACATAAATTCCTAGGTCAGTATCTGAAACTAAATGATTTGTCCTTTAGAAGTAGGCACTGTATTTTCTTTATTATTTAACTTTTTTCCTATTATAGCTATCAGTTTTAGCTATGTAGCTATTCTGCTGGATGTTGGATGAATTAAGAGACAGCAAGCAGCTACAGTTTATTCAACTCAGTTATTTTTGTAAGAAAAGTCATTATGACATGAATGATCACCATTAATGATGCATACTAAAGCCACAAGTAATGAACAGAGGGAAATAAAAAACGTAAAGAAACCTTTGGTCAAATCATAGCCGTCGACTAAAATCTGGAACACAAATCATCAAGGAAACTCCAACGTGATGAAATAATATCAGTATCGCACATTCATAGGTATAATACTGAGTTAAAACAATATACAGATACCTGAGTGCGAGCGCAATAGAGGGTAGCGGAACTGTGAAGGTATTCATCAGCCAAATGACGGAGAAAAAAAAATGAACCTCTTCTGTACAGCTCAACGAGTAATTACAAGTTAGAGTTTCTGCTCAGTGGAACACGCTGCTGCTGCGAGAAAGCGGTGCTGACCCCACTCAGCAGTGACTGACGGCTACTGACCATCAGGACAACGACACAGAGGCAGAGGACTGCGCAGTAGGGGGCGCCTTCTCAAGTTGTTCTGGCCACCTCGCTTGATACAGGTCATCACACACTCAACGCTCACATCCTATATCTCAACCACCGCTCACGTCAGCAACGTTTCTTTCTTTCGGTGTGAGGAAATTATCATCTACTATATAATTTTCTAAGCTTACTCATTCACCTCGATAGCTATTAGCTGGAGAACGATGATGTCACGTGGCAGCCTTCACTACAAATTAACAGAAACCATATTTTTAGAAATTAGAGGTTACTGGCACAGTTTAATAGCTCAGAAAATGCTATAAAATTAATTGACAGAACATATTCATTATGTTTGGTTTTCGAAGCACTTCATTCTCAATAAATATGGAAAAACTTTACAGTTGAGATAACGTGAAACTGCTTTCCAGTAACATTTCGCTAATTAAATTAGCATAAAAACACTATCAAAAAATAATTTACTCATTGACTCTGCTTTAAACATGAATGCCAATTGTCATTCTGGCCTAAGTTAAATTTTAGTTTAATTAAAAGTTTCGCTGCTGTTGCTGCTTGACCAGAGATTATACACTGCAGTTTATTTGTTTTTGACGTATTTTACTGGCCACTTTCGTTAATGGTTTTTAGTCATGATCCCTGCACGTGAGTTATTCATCAGACAAGATATGTAAACGAATCGAATATTCGGGCAATTCATTTTTTCGTAGTTATTCAACTATTTAACAATCTGGAATCTGCATTAAGTTTTACGGCCGTTACCAACACTATGATCATAGATTAAACTATGTTATTTGCACAGCTTCAGTATAAAACATCATGACGCTTTCGGAGGAAACAAGAAACCTTCAGATTTTGCAGATTGAATTTTTAGGGCCAATTAACGTCAAGTTTGTATTTCAGCAAGATTGAGTCTACTACCTTTGAAACAGTTATACGATAGCGTGATCGTCACTGTCAGTGTTTAATACGCCTATTAATACGTCTGAGTTCTTCAAGCTCAAAAGGTTTTGATCAGCCAAAGAGTGAAACGCATATCAAATTCTTTTTTGGTCAGATCAGGTCAACCTGTCATATTCGTTGACCCTGAAACTGCAGGTATTCTAGACCCGTGACGATACACAATACACGGTCCTGGGCTTACACTAGTTTCAAATAATCAAAAGTCGAATGGTGTGACTGATTATAGACAAAAATTAACACTGAATTCTGAATAGTGAAAGCTCATTAATATTTAGGATACTAATCTTCATTTAGAACTGCTTCACAATCGCACGCCACCTTAACTTATCAAGCCTTGTTGCACCTATTCGTTACACCGTATTGGCTTAGAAATGTAAAGATGCGCCATTTTTTCTCATTACAGACGTAGACTGCAAATCATAAAGGCCCTCTGCTAATTGCCGATGACTATTGGAACTGATGACTTTTTAAGCCCTGGAATGGTCACGCTGTTAGCGTCCTTGTGAGAGTAGTAAAGCCGCACCGCGCAGGTGGTCCCAACTCCCCAGACTGTCGGCGTCGTCTCTGCTCGTCTCCTCAGTGCACAGTGGCGGCAGAGACAGCGGCACTCCATCTGATAGCGGCGCTAGAGGAGGACCAGCAACTCGGCGGCTTATCTCGCGTTGCTGGCAGTAAAATGTATCGAAACATAAAAAAAAAAAAAAAAAGTTAAGAAAATTTTGTAGGTTAAACTAACCCCTAAAGGCAGTACAAGTAGTTACAAATATTGAAATATTGAGTGCCCTTCCTGTGGGCAGTTCTACGTCACTGCCTTCTCCTACCTTAACTCCCTTCCCTATGAAAGAAAATTCTCCTACATCCTTACTTGAACAAGAAAACCGAAACACTTTCATACAACCATTACACAGAGTGATGCAATAACACCCAACAATATTTTTCCAAAGTTTGAATAGTTCTAACATCAAAAAGACTTCCATCATAGCAACAAAAATAGCAAGACGAACTTCTAGATGAAAATATAAGAAAAAACGCAAGGCTAATTTCCGATTAACCTTGCTGAGTTATCCGTTTGTTGTAATGTAGGGACTGGTTGTAATATACTGTTCCGATAATTGCTACATTTTCTGTGTCGCAAGGTAATGTGTAAATTAAAACACTTGCTGAATGTAGAAAAAAATCCCCTTACTCTTATGGATTACAGGAGCCGAAAAGCCACTACATGTACAAAGCTATTCACCGAGCAATTATATAACACAGGCCGATACACAAAGCGATCAGCGTAAAAATACTGTAGATGTTACAAAAATTAAACTCTACCGGTGTTACCTGGGACTAAATTCTGATTTTTGATACCCTCCTCAGTGATCCCTGCTACAGAGGCGGAGTGTACCAAATAACCAAATGGAAAAAAACCACTGGACAGCTGTCACAGACAATTATTACTACTGCTCTGAAAAATGGTATCAGTGCACAGGTGATAATTTGCCTATGCGCAACTCCGTTTATCGTACATTTAATTTTTTTTTTTTTTTTTTTAATTCTGTCACTCAAGTATACAGTTCATCACTTCTGTTGATAGATTATTCCACTCCATTACTACATCACCAAAAGTTGGACATATTCCCACACACTTAGGCCCGAAATCACCTTGAATTTTTTGTCATGGCCACCTTTTTCCTTCTACATTACTCCTGATTGTTCTCCTAGTGTCTCCATATCTTACCAATGCCTGAAGATGCAATCCGACTCTTCTAGAATATCAGTTATGGATTACAGTAGTTATCATAGTCATACAAGTTATCGCTATTTGATGTTTCGTTGAAATGTGTTCCCATTACAGGTAGTTTTTAAGTTATGTGTGGACAGAATGGTAAAAATTTCAAATTCTTCAATTTTGGACTCTGTAATCTGCAACTGTGTAGCTTACCATCAAAAATGTATCCTGTATATTGAGGAATGACGTAAGATATCATTTACTATTTGCTTCCATCAGAATTAGCGTGGTTGGTGAATGGACACTAAAAGTTTTATTGGAAAATTATTGCTAGCCTGGATGATGGTATCCTATGTTACAACCAATGGCATACGCTATCGTTATGTGCAATTTTCTTAAAATCCATATATTGCATTTTGAGTGATGTGCAAACGAACAAATTTCAAATTTTTCCGTTTTGGCAGCTCTTCCACCAGGTGTTTACGTTGCAACTCATTTTAAAATAAATTTCATGTAAAGTCACAACGTTTCTACAGATACGTAGTATAGATATTGCTTTACCAAATCTTCGTTTTTTTTTTTTTTTGAGGAAACAGTGGACCCTTTATTTTAAGAAGCAAAATCGCTGGAGCTGTTCGCTAAATTAAAAGCGGCGAAAATGTTTGCTCCTTATATAGTTCTTATACACGTGTCAACACCGTGACAGGATAAGCATTATCTCCACTCAAGTTGTCTTGTGCATAGATTAGAATCAAAATGTTCCGATAATTTTGTGCAACATTCTTCATTTGCT
Organism: Vandiemenella viatica; assembly: GCA_031002005.1. NCBI lineage: Eukaryota > Metazoa > Arthropoda > Insecta > Orthoptera > Morabidae > Vandiemenella > Vandiemenella viatica. The sequence continues at coordinate 7,758 of JARYHS010011472.1, forward strand.
TCATGAAAACCAGTGCTACATAAAATCGGATAATTTGCCATTATATTTGTTGCGAGTTTCTTTTATTTCGCGACTAAACGTTCGTTGCCTCGGGTAACAAAGTGCTGGAGGCCGAGGGTCGTATGCAGTACTGAGTAGACACCGCTGTGATTAGGAGGAGAAACAACAGTGAATTGCAGAAATAGCAAACTGAAATGTCATCCACACTATCTTTAAAGCGATGAATGTAGCAAAATATCACTGCAGTAACTAAACAATACAGACCAATGGCCATAGTGTTCTGCGCCGACAGACGAAACGTCCAGCTTCAGCCATACAGCAATCAGAATACTGCAGCGTAGCGACAAGTAGACAGCTCCTGAGCTGCTCTTAGTTGAGGAGCGGTTCGCGAAAAAGTCATAGGTTAGCGACTTTAAGTAAACGATGTGCTGCAGTAACTTATTGATCTACAGACACATCTGTAGACAGCATGCATTTAAACATTACTAATTACAGGCAAATACTTGTATCTCTTCTTCCAATAAGGATGGGCGCAAGCGGGTACCATGAAGGATGTACCCTCGCATGGGAATTCTCTTTGGGAGGGTTGGTTGCACGGAGTCTTCCTCGAGTACTTATGTGTTATTGTAGGTGTGGAGGACTGCCTCGCTGTGTGTAGTTTCATTTGTGTTGTATCAAACGAGAGATAAAAAGGAGAGGGCATCAACACATCACATTTCGCTATTCCAGCCACGATTACAGCTTTGATTACATTGCGCCCCAATTTCGTTGTTTGTTGGTATGTTTCGTTGCACAGTCGCCGTGTCTATACATGAAAATTACGAAAATATCATACCCTGACTGCGAGAAAAAGAAAGTCTAAGCAACCGATATAACATTACAGAGACTTACAAATGCTATCCGTTTATCTGTCACTATTCATGACAAAACATTTAATTTATCGGGAAAAAATATTGTATGTAACTTCTAATGATACGTATTATTTGATTGACTGATTCCATCGAGGTTGGTTCAACTATTTAGTCATGAAAACGAAACAAACAGACAAAGAGACACAGTTACTTTCATATTTGTACTATTATTAGTGGAGAATATTATTGACAAAATTATTATTAATTTTTTTTAACATAAACGTAACCTGTTTCCTGACTGAAACCAGCCTTGCAGCCAGTTATTTGGCTAGGGCTGGGCAGATGTGCGGCTCTTATCTTATCCGCAGCGCTGAGATAAGCAATGTCTCCGTCCAGGCGCCTTCAAGTCGATATCAGGCGAAAGGTTCACAGAACTATTTCGTGCAGCGTTAATTATTTTATTTCTGTTGTGGTCGCGTAAGTTCGAGTCTACACTGAACTGCGTCGGCCACCAATCCAATCGGTTTTAACCGCACACTGTTCATTACCACAGCACACTGAGCGGAGTGACTCAGTGGAGACTTGTTCTACAGTGCTGTATATCGCTACTGTGATTGCAACAGTATATAGTGTCCTATACACTTTCCTTTATAAACTACTAATTCAAAAGACTAATGCTACCGTAATTTGATGACACAACCACTGGTAATTTCCCGGCGGGGGACCGGTTGGCAGTCGGGAGAACGCTGGTTTGATCACCAGGTCGGCTATCCATATTTCCTAAGACAGCATTAATGAGAGACCTAAAACAATAAACAACTTCTAGTGGTTGCTTAATTTCCCTGTTACTTTATAATTAACATTCAAGAAAACTTTTTTTTTAACTGCTTTACGTCTCTTTTTAACATCGAGGTCTTTAGAGACGGGAAAGGATGGGGGGCAAGGATGGGGGTAAGGAATGGGAAGGAATTCGGCCATGGCCTTTTGAAGGAAACATCCCGGCATTTGCCTGGAGTGATTTGGGGAAACCATGGGAAACCCAAATCTGGATGCCCGGACGGGGATTCGAACCGCCGTCCTCCCGAATGCGAGGCGAGAACGCTAACCGTTACACCGCCCCGCTCGGTAGGATTCAGGAAAACCAAATCATCAGCTGACCATTGTTTACCTTTCTTATAAAGTTTCTTCTTTAATTTTTCACTGTGCATTCATTAATTTTAATCAGCAGCAAATATTAACGATCTGTGGTCTAGTATAACAGCTTTTCAGTTTTTTTTTCTGCACATAAGTTTAATCATCATGTAGTTTACCCGTTCTTCTTGCACTTTTCAGTTGTTTTCTTACACATATGAATTATGAATGGTCCTTAAATTCATATATAGTTTGTTTTGTGACAAGCTGTTACTATGTGCTGGATTTTCTATTTGTTTCCCTAACCCGAATTCTACTGTTTATTTACATGTTCTCTTTCCGGTGTTAATTAGGAGAATCTCATCACCATTAAGAGGGGACGTTCATGAAAAACACACACTATTTCAAAAATGCAACCTATCCACAGTTTTGAAGATATGGTAATGAAATTTTGTACTACGCTTTACATGAAATTAACACATTTACCTATAAATTCCATTGATTATATATATTCAACTTGTTTTTTAATGAATTTTTAAATTTTTATTTTCAAAAAATAATGTATGTTCCTTTTTCTCAGAAATTATTCAAGAGATTTCTACCAAATTTTCTCTGTTTCCTCTGTTTACATATAGTAAGCTTCTCTCATGAGGTTTTTTGAATAAATCAAATAGGAGAATTTTCATAAATTTTTAATTATAATTCTGCAAGTAAAATTTTAAATTCATGTAGAATTCCAAGCACTTTGCCCCATATCTCAGCTGGCAATAATAATTTCAAAATTTGATCTTGAGACAACATTTATTAGGTTTATAGGAATAAGTGTACAGAATTTCATAATTCTAGCGTACTTAGATTCTGAGGAAAAGGTACATAAACTTAGAAAAACACATTTTTGAGGAAACGCAATTTAAAGTTCAACCTGGTATTGAAGTGCTGCTTCAAAAAGTGGGTGTGACAGGGATGTTGCGTCACACGTTTAATTATTTTTCAGGCACTTCGGATGCGATTTCATCATTGAAACTTTGGGAACTTATTGTCCATAAGTTGTACTAAAAAATAAAAAATAAATTGAAAATTGACATTTTTGGTCAATTTAATGAACGTTCCCCCTTAATACTATCTTTTCTTTCGTTGCGTGACGTCTGCTTGGTCTTATCGTAAATAATGTTCAGTTACACTAACATGTTTGATGCAGGCATCAACAGGAACAATATTAGCATACTTTCAATACTAACTAAAGCTATATATATATATATATATATATATGCGAATTAGTTAAATTCTGTGATTTTCCTGCTGGTTCTCTGACCTGGACGGGTGAGAGGTAACGCTGTGGAATAGTACTGCAGAGAACATGTGATCGAATCCTTGTCCGAGGCCATCCAAATTTCGTTTTTCCAGGCGAATGCTGGAAAAGTTCATTTAAAAGATCATGGCCGAATTCCTTCCCGGTCCTTGCCTCCAACCATCTTCTGCCTGTAATAATGACATCGACGTCAGCGAGGCGTAAATTCTGAAGCAAAAGAAAATAAACTAACGACAATTCTTTTCTACTGAAGGAGCCTATTAGCTTTTAAGATATGATGGTTTGCAATAATTATTTCTTGGATACTAGCGTTGGAGCTGGTATAACAGAATTAGTTTTTTCTGCTATTAAATTGTAATATTTGGGAATTCAATTTATAGGACGTTTCTTGCTACTCATTAACGATGAAGTTTCTATGTACCTGATGTATCGTTAGTAGCTGATAGTTTATAATTCATCCAGACTCTATTTAAAGATTCTCGAACGGTTCTCTGGTCGATAGACCGATTGTGTACGTTGGAACTAAGCATCGTACACGGAAGCAAGGAAATAGCGGAGGATTTATCTGTATTTAAAAGGAATAGGGAAACAAGATCGCACCACAAACAAATAAACAGCGAGGGGGTAATAGAGGTCACTATTCAATTATGGCAATTAGAGCCATTCAAAGATAATCTCTCACTGAAGGCTTGTCTCAAGAATCAGACAAAACGTTAGCCTGGAGATACAACTAATGGTTTGTGACGTATTTTCTAGATTTTGTAGGTTATATGTTCGAAACAATTTTTTGAAAAAACTCCAGATAGCTGAAGAATTGGAAGAGCCAGAAACAAACCATCCATCGGAACGTGGCTTTCTCTGCAGGTCACTGTCTTAGTGGAGTCCTCGGGATCAGCGATGTTAGTCGCAGCGAAGTGACTCCTCCCAAGGGACGGAATTCCGTCTCTCCGTTGGATTGCGGCTTAGATCAACCGTTCACTGTTCAAAGTGATCTCCATGAACCATAAGACGTTTTCATAGCTTTAGTTCCTGTAATTAAAATATGGTGCTGTTTTTTTCTAATTAAAACATATATTTCTTTTAACAACGTAATTTTTCAGCTATGTCGAAGAAAGGTTCGGTTTAATACTTTTTCATATACATGGCTAGGATAATAATTATTGAAACATCACAATCCTTGAGATATTTTGTTGTGGTTTTCACAAAATGCTGTGTGGTCAAATCCCTTTATATATTTCGCTAAGCGAAACGTCAGACTTATGAGGCTCCATCGAGGGAAGTCTGACGTCGCCAAAACATCCTTAGAAGATGTCAAGCGTTTAGTTTTCCGTCTTAGTCAAAATAGTTGCGATTGTTTCTCGTGATGCGGTTTATTTGTAATTTACCTTTTCTCCCAATATTGCTAAATAGCACTATCGGCTATGAAAGTTAACTGACTAATTTACTGTTGAGTCAGTTTACTCCATGTTGTTGTTGCTGCAAGTATATCAGATATTGCTTCAGCTACATAGTGTCTGCAGGGCAGAGCAATCTCGAAACCTTTCGACTGAGCCGAGTGTCAAGTGCCACTTATCCGCATTATCTCAGTCGGTTCTCGCGCAGATAAGGAAGAAACGGACTTCACACGTCTGTTTTTCATCTGCAAGTACACGTATCTGGAGCCGACTAACGACGTGTATAGTGTCAGTGGAGGGTTGGTCGGTTGACATGGATAGCTTACTTCTGCATTTGAAAGCTTTTGTACCCATGAACCATTTATTCAGTATTCAAAAAAGAGCACATCTAATACTCACGAGAAACTTTGTTTAAGAGACGTGATACATTCTGGGAAGCGTTCGCCATCAGGTATCATTAACTTCCAAGTCGCTATGTGTGTGATTTTCATTGATGTCAAGTTTTATTACCAGCTTGTTACCTCATCCTTTTGTATTTATCTCCTTGTTAAATATCATTGGTGCGTGCATTACAGATCGTCTGGTTGTCCTTCACACGACGTTAGATTCCTCACACGTTGTCAGTAGAGTGCAAGTCAGAGGAGAGGTTCGAGTGTTCAGCTGTCGGGTCTGAATCTGTCAGTGGCGGTAACGTCAGGAAACACGCTGCTATTAGATCAGAAGGATGGAACTAAGGCAGGAGACAAGGAAATTAGCCGATAATGCTGAATGTTTGCCAGCACTTTGTAACAATACCAGGAGATAAATCTTCATACCACTGGAGTCTAATGCACAAAGAAAATGTATTTGTTTATTTTAGTTATCGCTCTAGTTCCGCAAATCCCTGTTGAGGAATGACCTCTAGGATTTGGAACAGGCTATGCTCAATATACGTACATACATGATGAGTAATAATAAGTATTATTTTCACAACTAAATTCTGCAAGAGCCATTTTAGATCCATTTAATTTTTTATAACGAATTCGTGAATGGAGTAAAAAAAATATTCCATCACTTTTTCTTTAAATATATCTTTACTATCTAGAAACTGTTTAATACTTTTAAGAATTATACAAAATAGATGTGACGGAGAATAATTAACTCTCCCCCATACAAATGACAATTACTTTAGCACTGAGGAGAGGTAATTATTGTGGGACGTCTTTAGCAGCATTTCTTTAGCCTTAGAATGTTTAAAAATAAATTTAATTATTTTTTACTTATGGCTTTACGCCTCGTCAACGTTGAGCTTATTAGAGGCGGAAAAGGGCTGACGATGAGGAACGGGAAGCAGTTACACTATTACATTTCGACGGAACCATCCCTGCATTCGCTTGGGGTGATTTGGCGAAACCATGGAAAATCTGGATGGTCGGACGGGGATTCAAACCAGCGTCCTCCTGAATGCGAGGCCAGAACGTTAGCCGTTCACCCATCACGCTCGGTTTAAACAAACTTAGTTTTACTGCGGTGATTGAAGGTGGTGCGTAGTTTCTGTGAGACGGTTTAGAGATTGGAGTGTGTTGCGTGGACAGGTGAGAGGCTTATCAGTCTGAGCGCGTGATAAGCCGTGTGTTATATCAGGTCGGCCGCCACTGCGTCCAGCGCAAACACTGTCGACGGTCAGGTGACTTCATACTCTGCTAGACGTACAGAGGTAATACATTCTCTAAAATTCTGCTTAAGTGCTTACTGTATAAATACTGTGTCTAGCTAGAGTTATTTTACTTAAAAGAAAGTTTCAACGCAGAACATGTCAGTTTTACGCAAGGACAGCACAAAAAAGACAAGATTTCAATCACTGGCCTCTTTTTCTAGAGTTACGGGCAAATGAGAATTATCCTCGTATGGATGACACACTCTGTATCAGATTGCTAAATTCACTTAATACTGGGTTGGCGAAGCTTGATGTGTTGTATTCCTGGATGTTTAAAGATATTTATAATACTTATGAGTAAATAAATTTATTTAGATCAGTAGCATCAATATAACAATGGTATTTATTTAATATTGAATACCTCGTTCTATACTTTTCTTTTACATTTTTGTGGTATCGCTTGATTCCTTTGTAAATAACAGTACATTAAAATAACACAAAGGTTGATTTAGAATCTAAGCAGCATTTTCTCTTCTTTTCCTCATTTGAAATTTGAACATTTCTTTACCTAAACTATCACGAAAACTTCACGTTCGTGTTCGGGAAATGCATTTTTTTAAACAAAAATATTGATGCTGTTTTTTGTAATTCCTGAAATCTTTGTTCAAGTAATTCCGACATCATATTTTCATAATAATGGTAAGCTCGCCCGGAATACAGGAACATGTTCATTGGTGCATAGATTGTCTGCGTGTGTGTGTGTGTTGATCGCTGCTGCCTGCTAGTCTGCAGAGACGAGGAGTCGTAAAACAGCAGAGTCAGGGCGCGAGTCTACGTATCACCTCAGACAATGAGGGGATTCCAACAACTACAGTGACTACCTATGATTTCTTCCTCGTCCCGAGTATAATACACAAATAAAAAACAAACGGTTAATTATGAATATAAGGTGGAGAAAGAATTGCTTGCTGAAGACTTGAAATGTAAATTTCTTGGAATTACATTTGATAACAAGCTTAACTGGGCAGGTCACATTGGATAGGTGGTAGGAAAAGGTTTCAAAATCCTGCACTTGTTGGAGAGAGTGATGAGGGGATGCACGAGAGAAGTAAACGAACTGGGTTACAAAACTTTGGTCAGACCATTGCTCGAATATGGTAGTGTAGTATGGGACCCACATTTTGAGTATCAAATACAGGAGTTGGAGAAGGTGCAAAGAAGGGCTGCTAGATTTATTTCTGGAAATTATTGCAGAATGCAATCAGTGACGGATATGATAAAGGAGCTGGAATGGGATTCATTGCAAGACAGGAGGAGGATGAGGAGGGTGATGGTAGTGTACAGGGCGTATACTGGCGATGAGGCATGGAAATATATTGGAGTAGCTATGAAAAGTAGTTCATGGAAGGGAAAAGATGACCATGACCACAAGCTGGCACTCGATTTCAGGCACAAGGGTGTGGGAAGATTTTCTTTTTTGGGTAAGGGTCTCAGGAATTGGAATGAGTTACCAAGGGGAATGACGAATAACTTACTGAAAATGTTAAAAGAATTTAAAGTTGAAATTTGTAGAGGGCAAATGTAGGTAGGTGCAGGATAGGGGGAAGTTGGGGGTGTAGGGAAATTGCCACCGGAGCGTGTGCTCCATTGTAATTAAATTAAATTAAATTAAAAAATTGAACGATAATTGTGGCTTTCAGAACAAACTGGTTAATTTGATACAGGCCTGATAGATCCATGGTTTCAGTTTGTTAAAATGTGTATTCACCGTTTAAGTGTGCGTTTGTTATTTTAACTTATATACCTAGCAGACGAACATAATTTTTAACAACAGAAATAATTCCGTAAAAGTCGTGGATACACTGCACTTTATTTTGTTTGGAGACTCTTGGCAGTCATAAACAGTGAGTGAACGGTGAGGCATCGAGGGACAGTGCTGCAGTGGTGACAACTAGCGTCAGAGTTAAGAACTACATAGACTCTTTTTTTGTGATCGGGTTTGCTGTAATAACATTTAATTTATTGCAGCACTAATTTACTAAATTCGCAACTTTCTGTTTTAGCATTCCCAGGTTTTTTGAATATTTTGGTAATTGAAGAAAATATTTCTTAAGAATAGTCCCCATAGTAGTTGTAGCAGGTACAGTCTGCTAAACAGAACGAGTGGTTAGTTATTTTGTATCCTGGAACAGTCTGGTTGTGTCTGGATGTTTTGTTCGCTGTTCGACGCACTGTGCAGGTGACACAGCCTAGCTGCTACTCCTCGCTTCACGACATGGAACATCCTGTCATCTATCTGCGAACTGCGTAAGCTCTAATAAATAAACATGTTGCATAGTCCTTAAGGAAGGGAATACACGATGCGCTCCAATTGACTGTACAAAACCTCTGACAGAGGGAAGACCATGAGCAGTAATCTAGTTAATGGTTTTGAAATTGATATATGCGTAGGCCTCGTTACTAACAGTTACCAAACAATATTTTTTTTACTGTTATCAGTTCATGCAATCCTCCATCCCTTCCTATCTTGCGCTAACCTTTTCATCTCAACATACCCCTTACAACCCACGTTATCTGCTTCATATATTCTGTCTTTCTCTGCAGTTCTTACCTTCGACTGTTCCTTCCACTAGCAAATTAACCAATCCAACATGTCTCAAAATATGACCTACTATCCTGTCTCTTCTTTCTGTGAGCTTCTTCCACAAACTACTTTCCACTGCAAACCAATATCGACTAATAGAGACACAACATACAAATGTCTGATATGTACTCCACCAATGATAATACGACAGTAAAACAAAACCTGCCTCCTCCCGTACTGGAAGAAAGCGTTCCGTCTCTAAAAAAAAACTTATCCTGGTGAAATTTTTGTTTCATGTTTACAATAATTTTTGAATGTTTAAAATCATGGTAAACAACTATATATTACTTTATTTGATCACAAACGAATATAAACAACTAGTGAAGATAAATAAAAGTTTTTAGGCGTTGGATGCCAAAATATAAATTAATCAGTACTGGTAACAATGACGTTGTTGATGTTTTTAAAGGGTGATTTGTGCTTATGTCAATTTGATGTTTCTCAATACAGGGCTGCAATGGAGGAGACAGCTGATGTGATGTTGAGCGCTTCCTCGATGAAGGATGTGGTTTCCAGACCTATCTGCGTGTTTCCTGAGGTCTTAGAAAAACTGCTGGAGGCCGATACAATCAGCACAGCGAGCTGGAGATTATAAAGCGCCGGCTGGACTCTCCAGAGACTGCTCGCCTCGTGTTGCATGAAGTGTGTCGGGCGGGACACCTGCACCTGCTGCGGATGGCGCTGCAACACCGGCCGGGACTGGCTAACGAGCCAGTCGACGACGCGTCGTCAGCGCCTCTGCACGTGGCCTCGAGGCACGGCCAGCCCGCCGCCGCGAGGATGCTGCTGAACGCGGGGGCGGACCTGGAGGCGGCGAGAGAGAGTGACGGGTGGACTGCGCTGCACGAGGCGGCGGCGTGTGGAGGCGGCGGCGGGCCCGTCGTGGCGGGAGTGCTGCTGAGGGCCGGGGCCCAGGTGGAGTGCAGGGACACAGAGGGCAGGACGCCGCTACAGCTGGCGGCGGCGGCGGGACACGCGGCCACAGCGCAGCTACTGTGCTCGGCGGGGGCGGACACCACTGCGGGGGACAGGACTGGGACAAGAGGCCGCTGCTGCTGGCGGCGGACACGGGCAGCGTGCGCACCGTCAGGGCGCTGCTCGGGGCGGGTGCCGGGGGCGGCACCGACAAGTGGGGGCGGTCTGCGCTGCTGAGCGCGGTGGAGCAGGGCAGGAGCAGAGCCGTCGCCACGCTGGCGGTGGCGGGGGCGGACGTCAACGTGAGAGGTGTAGGCGAGCTGACGCCGCTGCAATGGGCGGCGCTGTGCTGTGACGAGGAGGCGGTGAGAGCCCTGCTGGAGGCCGGGGCGGACAGGACGGCGAGGGACTGCGACAAGGCGACTCCGCTGCACTGCAACGCGGGTGCGGTGCGGCTGCTGCTGGTCGGCGCAGACGTCGACGTGAAGGACGCGAGTGGCTGGACGCCGCTGCACTACGCGGCCCGGTATGCAGACAGCGTGGAGACGGCGAGAGAGCTGCTGGCGGTCGGGGCGGACGCCTATGCCAGAACCGAGCGGGGGAGCACTGCGCTGCACCTGGCGGCACGGGAAGGCTGTGTGGAGGTGGCGCGGCTGCTGCTGCAGACCACGGACGTCGACGTGCCTGACTGTGCTGGCTGCACGCCGCTGCACTACGCTGCCTGGTGGGGCAGCTCCGCCGTGGCGAGAGCGCTGCTGGCGGCCGGGGCGGACAGGACGGCGAGGGACAAGGAGGGACGGACAGCGCACGACGTGAGCACTCCAGAGCTGAGGGAGCTGCTCAAGTAGTTAGCGGTTATCTTCCAGTATGTCATCTAACCAAATCAGTTTGAAAATTGTACACTAGAAGGAGCAACGGCGCTAGTGTTCTTCACAAATTGAACGATGCGCATGCCGCCGTATTGGGGGCAATCGGAAGCTTTCAGTGTGTACGTTTCTACAGTTGAGACGTGTAGAAGTAATCGAGTGCTCGTATTTTTGTGGCATACAAGTGTTTTCCACCATGGTTAAGTCTTGCGCTGCATACAAATGCATCAACCGTGCTACAGGAGGCACAGGTTTGTCGTTTTACAAGTAAGTATATATTTAAATAAGTTTGGAATCTTCTACTATCTTAACCCCTGGATGTGATCTGATAGTGTTGATCACATGTTTAATATTTTCTTTCGATACAGATTTCCGCTCCCAGATTTGAATAAATTGAGGGAGTGGTTAGTCAAAATACGCTGCATCAGTTTTACTCCCTCGGATCATGTACCAAAAATTTCCAGAAAGAAAGTTTCTAGAATAATGGCATTAAAAGAATTATGGTAACCCTACTACGGTACCAACAATTTTCTACTTTCCAGACATAAATCGTAGGTAAGGACTATAAGCTGTGTAATAAAGTATATGCAAAATACAGTATTATTATTAGTATCAAATCTTTATTATTTTAGCTGCGCAATATGTAGAAGTACTACACTATTTGTGAATAAATATTTGGAGAATTGTTCCTTGTTTTCTAAATTATTACCATGCAGCATGCTATGTAAAATATATACTATTAACAGTATGTAATACTTTTAAGAAGACTATTGCGTGACCTCCTCCAAAGGAAAGATGTATGCCAATTCGTTCTGAAAATGTTATCAGGAAGTCAGAAAGCAAGAATACTACGTGCAGCATAACCATCATATGACAAAAAAACTGTAAAATGTGTGAAGTATGAATTAGTAACAGACAGAAAAAAATACAGCATTGGAAAGTCAAGAACAAATATGAAAAGGAAGTTGCCAGAAATATAACAATAAATCATTTCAGAAAATCTTTACAATGATGTTTAAAATTGAATTGTTTATACTGCGGGATTTATTGCCATGAAAGTTGCAAAGACTGTCTCTTGCTATATTTGTGTATCTTTCCTGTTCACAGAAAACCATGTTTCCTCTACTTCTATGTTTATTACTGCTAATTGTAATGGGGGACTGCATTATCCCTCAGCAAGTGTTTTACATATATGCAGAAGTGCTGAAAAATATGTAAAGAATTAATTCATCCAATATGATTTGAAAGTAATGTAAAGTGATTTAAAGCAAAAAATAAAAATAGCTATTTCAAAGGGATGTAACTTTAATAATTTGTGTACTGAACATATTAATTGAAATGTTTATCCTGAAAATCATGTTAACTTAAGAAAATTATTGATATGTTTGTCAGACTGAGAATGTATCATATTGAAAAAATGCACAATGAAAAACAGAAAATGTCAATCAGACAGACATTAGACAAAACTGTGATATTTTATATCAATAAAAGAAGTAAAAAAGTTAATATCTTGTATTAATATCGCTTATATTCTCATGTGAATGAAATGATTTTTATTTATTTTGAAATTTTATTCTACAGATTAATGATTATATAAAATTAATGCAGACATTAGCACCTGGATAGCTAAACCGTTCTCTAGACTATACAAAAAGTGGGGAAAAATAGAATGGAAAGTGGCTTTAACATATAAGTTTATAATTTCAAACTAGTGTGTATACTTGCATTCCAGTAGTACATAATATGAAAAAAGTATTTTATTATATACGTATTTTGTTGGCCTTGGTAAAATTTGATTAAGAAGGAGTATCATGCTAAAATTTGATAGAGCCATGTGCTCAGAAGTATTCAGAAGGGAAAGATCTTATACCAATGAACAAAAAAGATAAAAATATTCACAATAGAAAAACCTTTCCTTTTTCGGTTGCCTTCATACTGAAATAACTGCTCAATCACATTCTTCATTCCATTGTGATGATTGTCAGATCCTGTCTTTGAACTGAACGGAATATGTTTGTTCACCATTTGTGTTTTTTTAATGTTAGTAAAATTGTTTTTTCATTTATTTATTTAGTAATTTTAATTTTAAATACTAACATTGAGTTTCTAATTTATGTATGTCACAGAATTTCAAGAGAGGTATACGAGACCTTTGGAGAAAAAGTAGATGATGAAAATATGTTATGAGAGAAGGTGTGGATGAGAAAAGCTTAATGGAGTAGCCATAAAAAAATCCTGGCGGGATTAGTATTGGAAAATATTAGCCTGAGGGTAGAAGTTTAGTATAATGATAAAGTTAATTAAATATGAAAGTTGTAATTGGTTGTCATTGAAAAAATGGAAGATATAAGATAGGTGAATTTTATTTCATTTTGAAGTTATAATAAAGACAATGGAGTTGATTCTTAAAGTACATTTGGTATGATTTTGTTAATAGTAGTTTGATTTACAGCGTAGGTATCTAATGAAAACCAGCGACGGACATAGAGGGTAGAATAAAGATCCTATTTGAACTGGTCTGACGCTGGAAACATAAGTAAAAGTAATATCATTTATTTTCTAAAGGTAAAAATATGAGATGAATGTAAGAGTGTGAAGAATACCACAAACGAGTTCATTACAAATTGGCGACCGTGACAGGACTATGTATAACAATATAATGGATATACAAAAGTACCAGTAACTTCGGAGGATACCACGCTAAGAAGACAACTAGAAAACTTTTTTATTCATAAAATAAAATACTTATAAGATTGTTAACCACTGAAAAGTATTGAATAAAAAATATTGAATTTAATAAGCATAACGAAACAAATTGCGTGATAAAAAGCAATTGATTAAATCTAGAATAGTAATCGTTGAGACGATTAAATTTAAAACACAGTGAAAAGTAAGGAGTATAACCTGGAGCTTATTATGAGTAAACTGTATTTTCTTATAAGAAATTAGTAGATCTGTGTATCACTACGCCAGCACAGAGATTATTACAATATGTTAGTGTAATGCATACATTATCTGTGAAATATCGAATGTGTGAATGAATTTGTATAAATTCGGATATAAGTTATGGTTTTGTAGTGATTAGTTAATATTTCTGAAGTTCTAAATTGGAATTAAAATAAATGTCGTTTTCTCAACTACAAAGAACGTAATTAGATATTGAAAAAAGTAAATGTTACAATTATATGTGTACACAGATACTAGTACGTAACTGTTACCAATTTGATTAAAACATGACGGAAAGTAATAGGAAAGAAAATATTTGTGTATTCATCATAATAGACGACGGAAATAATTTGAACAACAGTAATATAGCAATAAACAACTGTAGCTTGACATTTTCAGAAGAAAGAGAGTTATTAGTGTCACAGGATGGAGTAACGATTAAGCAGAAAGAAACAAAGGAACAGATAATTGTAACGTTTTTAGATGCTCGTGAATCAAGTTGAATGTTGTTATGGCAAAATAGAGAAATGGAGGAAGAAATTATGGATAATTTTAAAACAGATATTTCTAATTGGGAAGAAGTCCCGAGGAAAAGATTAATAAATTAAATATGAACTATGCGAGTAAAGAATATAATGTCAGAGAAGCCGCAATCGCAACGTGTATGTATTAACGTGAGCTACCTGGACCAAAACACTTCTGACCCAGTTGAAGAGCTCGATGTAGGTTATGGTGATTTGGAAACTGAAATTGAATAGGGTGATCTCAGAATCGAAAAAACTAATGATCTAAGGAAGAAACCAGCATTAAAAATATAGGGAGAAACGAATCGAATTAGACAAAAAATGCTACAAATAAGTAATGAAGCACAAGAACGAGAGGACAGGATCAATAAGTCTGAAAACATTGTAAGGGGGACAGTTAGTGATGATTCGAGAACTACAGGCCCATAGAGCAAAATAATATTGTCTACGGTATATAGTGTTGTACAGGGGCGAATCCAGCGGGCAGGGGGGGCAGGGGGGGGGGGGGTAGGGGGCTCAAGCCCCCCCAAAATATATCTCGCTCCACCCCCGACATTGTAATTTTGAGACCATTTTTTTTTTCTTAGCTCTACAGATTCGATGCCGGAGGAGGCTATAAAGATCCATGGCCGACTCAAGCCCCTCAAAAACCAAAATCCACTGAAGGAAAGCCCTCTAAACCAAAATTCACTCAAGCCAAGCCCCCCAAAACCAAAGTCCACTCAAGACCCCCACCCCCCAAAAAAAACCAAAATCCTGGATCCGCCCCTGGTGTTGTAGACTGAAATTACCCGAAATTAAGTTTTTCCAGGTGGTGAAGTACACACAGCTTTACTTCTGAAGGCGTATAGAGCTGATTTGCCATCTTCTTGGAATGATAAGGACAAAGTTCGATATGTTAGAAACATGTTGTCTGGAGTTGGCTATGAATGAGGCACAGAAGTTGGTTTCAAATGTAAAAGATTCCATGATTTTGAGGCTGTTATCTAAAGAAGTACTGCACAAAACCAATACAGCGAAGTATAAAGAGTAATTTCAGGAACTGTAGACCCCATAATAGGCAAGATGGGAATTGAGTAAATTTTGTGAATACAAAAGAATTAAGGTACCTAGATGACCCCTTGAATGTTGAGGATATATTAGACACGCTTCAACAAAAGCTACATAAAGGAGTTCGAGAGATATTAATTTTGCAACAATGGAATAGTATTGAAGAATTTCTTGGATCAATGGACCGAATAGAAAATTGTAAAGTCACGTTCTAAGCAGAAAATAAATATACCACAGGAGGTAATCGCAACTATGGAGAACATGAGGCTAAATATGGATATAGGAAAGAAATAGGAAATCTGAGACGTGGTTTTGGGAAAGCCAATAGGAATCAAGAAAGATTCCACGATACACATGGGAATAATCATCTGCAGGATTATCGTTGTGAAACGGTTAATACAAAGAAGAGAGATGTAAGAAATCAGAGGTCGGAAAACTTGTAGCCGGGGCTGATATGCTCCGTTTAGTCTCGGGGGGCAAGAGGTTAGGACCGTAAATACATGAAAAATTAAAAAAAAGTATTATAACGAATGCAGATTAGGATTAAAGTATAAATCCAAGCAAGAAGAAAGGAAGTATGAAGTGGAGAAGAAAAAAAGGAATGACTGATGACAGAAAAGAGAAAATACACCGTGAGTTGAATGCAATGTGATGAAACAATATGTAAATTCACCAGAACCAGTAAATGATGACGCACCTTTACAGTGGTGGAAATATTTCAAGTTGTGTGAAAAGAAAGAGAAGACACAAAATAGCAAAAAATAGAATGGAGAAAAAGGACAATAACAGACATGTTTGGAGCAGTCGATCCAGTCGATATATAAAAAAAAGTGGTTGTTAGTAAAAAAAGAGAGTGATAAAGAACTGGATAGTGAAGAACGAGAAGAGGATATTGAGATCAAAGAAGAAGTGGATAATAGGGAAACTGATACAAAATAAAAACAAGAGAATAAGGATGGTAGTATCCAAAAAAGAGAACAACAATAAGAAGTCAGATAATGATGAAGAAGAAGAGGAAGATGATGAAGATGGCATTAATATCAAAGGAGACAACAATGATTTTAAAAGTAAACTCGAGGAGACAAGGGAATTTATAGTGCAAGAAGACGAAGGGCCTAGATAAGAAAGGGAATTATTTGATACTAGTGATCGCCCAGCGATCGAAATTCGACCGTAATTCATTAATTTGTTTAGTTTCTTTCATGAAAGAGTTATAATCTAGTAATTTGCTGCATTACCTATAAAATTAAAACGATACACTCCACGCGTGACTGTATGCTAAATTTTAGCTTCTAATCTAACCATAGCAAATGATGAAATGTTTTTATTGATGGTCCATTTAGGCCGGAAAACTGCTTTAGCTTTATGAAACATGCGCATTTAAATGTATCTATCAAAATAATTTTGTAATTTTTGTGTATTCGCTATTTAAATTTGGTCTATTAACAATTTGAATTTCACGCAAATAAGTATTCCTTATTTCTTGTCTCTATCTCTCTAATGAAATTACTGAAATTAAAAAATCAAAAGACACTTAACCAATGTTTAACATTTTAAATAATCAAATGACCATATAGTATCTGGCAGAATCGCTACATTCCTTTTCAAAGTATTCCTTTCATAACTTCAAACATTAATCTCTACTTTATCCGGGTCTTTCGTTTTACCAAAGACCACAGAGTGTCTCAATGCGGGGAATTCACGTAAGAACGTTGGCTCCCATCCTATTTCACGAGCACACACACGTTTGCAAATTAATTTTTTATTTTAACAATCTATTTGTAACATGTATTAACTATGATTATTATATTTTTGGGTGGGGTTGGACATTCTCCACCAGTGAAAACTGTTACTGACCTGTTGAAATTTGGATTAACTGTTTTCTTATAGTGTCTTCTTCATGTTTAGCACTCTCCTTTTCGGGAAAAGTCGCCACGAATTAAATTAAAAATGCCGAAATATGGGATGCTCCACAACCGCGAAATGTTAGCAGCACTGTAAAAATGACATAAAAATTATCGGCACGGGGATCATATCAATCTAAATAGGTTCGTTTTGTCATAGTGATCATGGTTAGGTTGAAATTCGGCCTGGACCAAGTGTAAAAAGTTTACGGGTAATTCGTTCTGCGCAGCCCATGTCGCAAACCAGAGACAAACTGCGCATTTGTTTACAACTGAAGCAATCGATTATCTCTGACTGCTTAAATCGATTCCATAGTTTGTAAAATATTTTATATATAATTTTAGCTTTCTGTATTTCTTTTAGTTCCTCTGTTCGCCCAATATTCTGGCCGCTATCTACCAGCCCTCGAAATATTACTTCTTCTATATAAGTTCAGAGATTAATTTTGACCGCTTTGTTTCACCAAAGAAGACAAAGTAAGGCCGCTAGCAGCGCCATCTACCAGCCATCTGAGCGAACTACATAGGTGAGCGAGCGTTTTATTTTACTTAATTTAATGTATTTGTAACGCATATTATATACAGATTTTAGCTTCTTTCACTTCTTCTCAATATAATCTTTAACTATGCCAAATCACACACTTCTCCGTACGCGCAATATTCTTAAAAATGTAACATAAGTTGTCGCTTGGCATATTAATATATAGATATTTCAAGAGGCAGAAAAAGAAACGACAAAGAAAGGAGATGACCAGTGGAAGAAACGAGAAATGAAGGGACGTAATGAAGGGAAGAACTTAGGCAAGAAAGTAAGAAAAGTAATAAATAGGAAAACAAGGAAGAAACGAGGATTAGATTTAGAATATGAAGATCTGAATATAAAAAAGCGTAAGTTTAAAGAAGTGTATAATACCACCAGGAATGCATGGA
Organism: Vandiemenella viatica; assembly: GCA_031002005.1. NCBI lineage: Eukaryota > Metazoa > Arthropoda > Insecta > Orthoptera > Morabidae > Vandiemenella > Vandiemenella viatica. The sequence continues at coordinate 25,858 of JARYHS010011472.1, forward strand.
ATATGAACTGAATTTTCGACCCTGATGTGGGAAAGAGGGAGATGAAGATCGACTGTTTTGGTTTGCTGTTTAATTGTTTTTCCTTTATATAGTAAAAAGTGGTGATATTCCATATTGGTCGAATTGTGGATTCTTTATTGACTAATACGTAATGTGGGGGGCATGTTTGAGGTACACAACCTCATCATTAGTGTTTTTTTTTAATATTACTAAAATTATTTTTTTTTTTTGTAATTATGATTGTAAATACTAATATTGAGTTTCTGAGGTCACAGAATTTCATGAGAGTTATACAAGATCTTTGAAAAAAAATAATATCAGTGAAGAAAAAAGGTTGTTGAAGAGAAAATGAAATGAGAGAAGATATGGATGAGAAGAGCTTAATGCAGGAAGTGTAAAAAATTCTGGCGGGATTTGTAATAGAGAATGTTAGCCTGAGGGCAGAAGATTATTATAATGATAAAGTTAGTGAATCATGAAAGTTATAATTGGTAGTTGATTTTCATCTAATAAATGGAAGATATTAAGGTAAGTGAAAGACATTTGTTTTATGTTGAGATTATAATAAAAAAGTGGAGTTGATTCTTCAAGTACATGTGGTATGATTTTTTTAATAGTATTTTGATTTACAGATTTGGTATCTAAGATAAACCGGCAACGGATATAGAAGGTTGAATAAAGATCCTATTTGAACTAATCTGACGCTGAAAACTTAAGGAAAAGTAGTATATTTAATTTTCTAAAGGTAAAATGTAAGAGATGAAGGAAATATTGTAAAGAAGAACCACAAACGAAATAAATTTCATCTTGTAGTAAAATAAGGAACATTACAATCACTCGGAAATTTATAAATGAGATTTAGTTCACTGTAAAAAAAACGAATGAATATGTTTTTTACTGGATGCAATGATTTTCTATGCCCAGCCTGCCTATAATGACGGTAAATGAAATTTTATAAGTGGTGTATGATTGAGCGAACATGCCACGTGATAAAGCAAGGCACGCTCCAACTGCGGTAAAGAGTTTCTACCAAAACATTGATGTCAGGTCATCTATAAAAATATTTAATTTTCTTAATAAATCGAGAGCAGGCCGATTGCTATTAAGCTAATAAAAGGGACCATTAACAAAGCGTGAACTGTAAAAAAAAAAATTTAATTTCATATCTATTGACTAGCCGTAATCCCATCATCATGTTTTGCGTATGTTCACGGGAGTAGAAAAATGTTCGTTTATAGGGTAGAACAGCTTGACCTGATGTGTATGAGATACGAACTTCACCTGCGTCTCACGCTAAGGGTTCACTCCGCAAAATTAGAGGAAAATTTGATGATTTTGAGTGAACTTAGATGTAATAAAGGCAGATATTTTGTGTGGCCAGAGAGTATGTAGTATATAGTAGAGGCTCGAAAGACTGCGTTGTATGGTCTGTCTAGTTACGAACCTCATTATACTCAAAGGCTTCACTCATTTGTTCAGTTGAAGACATGCTCCATAAAGCGCACGGAAGGTTAGCCAGTTGGGTGTTGTCGGTGGTTGGTGGTATTAGAAACCGTGGCCAGAATGTGTATAAGCTGATAGGAATTCCCAGATATTTCAGTATGGATCAACATGGTGGAAAGAATCAGTTACCTTAGTCTGTCATATGTGAAATTAATAAAAATAGAAAGGAAACTCATGAATTACATAAACGAGAGAGAGATAGTATAGATGAAACGTAAAAACTCAGTGACAATGATAAAGTTTTTTTGTTGCTTTAGATGAGTTCCATTTAGATAAATTATTTTTTGACGAAGAAAATACTTCAAAACATTTGAAATTTGATACTTAAAATCAACCTCAACCTAGTACATCTCGTGTTTGAGATTTCTCCGAAAGCGGATTTCAAGAACTCAGTTTGTTATATGGAAAGCAGCAGAACAAATTACAAAAAACTCAGTGGTTATTAGTAATACTCACAAATTCTTTGTTTGTGGTTATGCTTGCAAGTGCTCCCCCTCATACCATCCAAACTGCTGTTTCTCCGCTGTAACCTAACCAAATGCTACGCCGTTGCCCAACCTGTACATATTTTTCGAACAAAAATACAGTTATCACACAGACAACAACTTATTAATCCCACAGACAGATGGCAGCATATTACACAGCTAGCTATCCCAGAAGAGAAGGTCGGGTTAACGGCCTTGAAAATCAACGCCGAGACAGGGATTCCAACAGGAAAGATTTTGATATCCTGTCAGACACCTTAACCACTAAGCCACTGTGCCGCTTCGCCATAAAGTTATCACAAGAAAATATAAACTGTTACAAATTGTTCTCATACTGCACTCGTTCTTTAAGAGGTATAAGCTGTAAGCCAAACTTTCTAACAGCTAAGAATATTTCGACGACCTAAATAACAGGCAACGATATATCTGAGTGTCAGTACAGTAGTCTATTCATTAATGACGTTTCCTGCTTCTTCAGAAGATTGAGTTCTAATGTTCTATTTTCTGAGAGCCCCATTGCGGGTGTAGGGAGCGCAATGCGTGCCTATAACAAATGGTGGGGTTGTTTAATAATATATACACAAGTTAAAAATAGATGCAGTTTACTTCAGTAGTGTGTAGAATAATTTCAGATATTTTACAGGTCGTCTGGTTGAGAAAGGCTGCACTACACTGTTTGAATCGACAGCGGCTCAGTGCTGCAGTAATGTTGCCACGCGTACGAACACACCATCACTGAAAAACAATGAAAAAGATTTACTTATAACAATTCCTAATTATTAAAATGGCTTCGCTTTCTGATGAATAGAAATTTTTCAAGATTGTTATTCAACAATTTTCAGGCAGAACAAAACAAGAACTGAGTTTTTTGCTACAAACATTGCGTGGTAGTCAGTCCTACCAACTATCGCACAGAAAATAACGACACCTATGGGAGCGTCCATTTTGACCAACTGTCAGTCCCCCCTCCCCCACGTACCTTCACGTGGCTTTTGCCACTACACCCCCTCCCCCCTCCCCCGTGTGGAACGTAGCTTTTTTCACCTATTTTATTCTAGAAGATATTTCGCACTCTCTTGTCAGACTAATCGTAAATTACATATGGAAATAATTAAATTACAGAAATAAATATTCACACCTTCCAGTGTGTTCTGCACCTTATTTTAACTGTGATAAAGAATATGAATGAAAACCTCCCCCCCTCTAGAACGAGCCACGTAGTTTATGGACACCACATATGAAGAGAGGCCTCGCAGAAACGAGGAGAGTACTCCGTCCTCTGGTGACGTCAGGTCAGGCGCCAGTCAGTGCAGTCGCTCAACTCCAAATCAAGTTTACTGTCAACACCAGCTGACCCTCCGCTGGGATAAAACACACCAGAGTTTATATACGGAAAATAACTGCATAGCAAAATCATTTTCTTGTGTTACTTGCAGACAATGCTAGCTGTATCTCTTTGCGGCACTTACTGTGAACGATGTGGGAGACAAATTTCTATACCGTGTTCACTCCCAAATGGCATGATCCCCGTATCCAGCGCCTCGCATCACTTCCCCTCCGTGCAGGCCGCTGCCTACAGGCAGGCAGGAGGCATTGTATGCGACAATATTGTTATGTTTATTCCAATATATTGATAAAATAATAATAATAATTTAAAAAAACGCTTTAAGTCAAATGGCGTCATATAGCTGTTATTTTAGGTGACAATTATTTTTGATGTATATAATTTTTTTAAGAAGCTATAAAACTCTTAAGAGAAACTTAATATACTTTTTAGGGAACCGCAAAAATGACTGGACGTGTCGTTACTAACAGTGCTGCGTCTATATGGCGAATTCCAGCTGAATGTTCCTTTCTTTTCTTCTATAAAGTAAAACTTTCAACTAGAAAAACCAGTCACGGAAATTGATTACTTCGGGAAAGAAATCGTTCTACGTTCTGTACAAGAATATTATGATCTAGGCGAATATCCTACCACAAGAAAATTGACGGAGATACTAAAAAAGAAAATTAACTACAGTGGAGGCATCATTTCTCTGCATAAGTTACTAAAACGCACTCGACTTCACATGCAGAAAATGTAGTTACGGTAGACGTTTTCTGCTGAAAAGTACAGACATTGTTGCAGCATGGGCCTTATTTTGCAGAAAAATGCGTAATTTAAGGAAAGAACATCCTCTTCGACCTATCACCCACCCTGACGAGACGGCAAATCAAAATCACGCAAGGAAATTTATTTGGCAAGTTTAAACGAAGTAGCGGCCTCAGGGTTCCTGTCAGTAAAGGCTCTCGATTAATCGTTTTTCATGCTGGTTCAGCAACTCTTGGATTCGTTGAAGTGGCTGGTTTAGTTTCAATCTAAAAATTCTGGTAGCTATCACCAAGAAATCAGTAGTGAAGTGTTCAGAGAATGGTTTTCTAACTTGCTTAAGAGTCTGGAAGTAGGGCATGAACTCGTGATGTATAATGAAAGTTATCACTCATAACCAGGGCCACATTTAGGCTTTATGGTCACCTAGGCTATACATGTGGTGCGGCCCCCCCTGTTGGCTGTGGCCTGGGTGGGGCCCCTCTTACTGGGGAATGTGGATGCTTAAATTCGAAATTCGGCCCAAAACATTTGTGGGCGAGCTTTGTTTTTAGCTCTACGACTTGTGGTGTGGGCCGCCCCTTTGTGGTGCGTGCCCCTAGGCTACAGCCTATGTAGCCTATGCTTAAATGTAGCCCTGCTCAAAACTCAATGAAAAAATCCAGTCTCTATCACTTATATTTCAAAATTTATACGACGTGTTTCGAGGGTTAACTTCAACTGGGAAACACATATAATATTTGGATTAATTCTAGAAATGACTCGCTGAACTTTTAAAACTTAAAATAATTACTGGAAGCAGTAAATTTTATTAATTGATACAGGGCCGTAGCTACTATGGGGCTAGGCGGTGGAGTGCACCGGGGCCCCTACGCTCAGGGGGCCACCAAAGCATACATCTCGGGGCCCGAAAGCGCACCAATGGGGGCCCCAAAACGCACCTCTGGGGGCCCCCAAGCGCAGTTCAGATGCCCACGAGCCTTCATGGCAAACTGGCGACCTTTTTTTTTAAAGTTCTACAGTCGTCTAAGGGGGGCCCTGAGACACAGAAAGCCCCTCACTAAGGGCCCTCTCACTGCTCAGGGGGCCCCCATCCACTGCTCAGGGGGCCCCTAATCACAACTCAAGGGCCCCATCCTCTCAGCTTGGGGGCCCTTACCAGCAACACAAGGCAAAAAGAAGGTCGTCCATCTGGCCTGAGGGCCCTTGTTGATCTAGCTACGACACTGAATTAATATCAAGTAAACAATTTTTATGTTTATTAAATTATGAAAATGAAGTTGGTAAACACGCAATTTCTACGACACACTATTCACTCATTTAGCTCATGACAATTAATTAAAATACTCGATTTTAAAAAAAGAAAACATCACATCAAAAGCAACATATTGTATTACATACGTTGTGAGAATGATTGCGCATGCGCGGCAGCTGTCTCCTCTTGGCCTGTAGGGGCTAGGACAGCGGAGTAGGGATAGAATAGAGTGACCTTGACACACCTCTTCTAACTGAACACAGTATAGTTAATTTCCAAGTGAGACAGACCTGTCGTCAACTTCTGCGGATTACAAGCAACAGTACCTCGCGCCTCTATTTGACGAGCTCTAAACTGTAAAATGCATAATTAAGAGTTACAAAAATTTAAATACAGTGTTCTACTTTGGGTCGAAGAAGTACATGACCCGGGCAGAACCTGTGACTTATTGAGAGCACTGTGACAGACAACAACACATGCGGGAACCCGAGATAATAAATCCTGTTTTATTACACATAAAATAACTAACGTCTACTCGAAAATTAATAATCCAAATATGGAAAACTGACGTTAGATCTCGCGGTGTGTGATGGAGAAAATGTAGCAAACGTAAAATATTATTCGATGTAACAGTTTGCATCAAAATGCGAGTATGTCACCTCCCCTTTAAAAATGTATATTTTTCACATTAAATCATGAGCAGGCACTGACGAAACAGCTGATTATGACAGGAGTAATAGCAATTTACCTGTATTGGCAACCAGATTATTGTTTGAGAAATGCAAGATTCTTGTAATTTGTAGATATCTGTTCAAAGGCATTGATTTTCTAAATATGAGTGTTTCGATAACAGCCCTCTTCGACCAATTCATTTGGATTCTTGGTTTTTTTTACCAGTGACATTTTTATGGTCAATGCGAAATATCTTTTAATTTTGGTAGAGTCTACAGGAAACCAAGTGTCGTCTATTTTTCGTGTTGTATGTGGATTTTCTCGTATTTGATCCGCATACTGATTCGTTCCGGTCACAATATTGTTCCAAAATATATCATCAATTTAAATTAAATATATCAAATTCTCCTCTACTTCCTCCTAATTGAAGGCTGCCTCTCATATGCCAGGAGTCATCGTATATTCCCAGAGTTTTGGACTATTTCTTTCCAAAGCCAGGACTCTGGTAGTTGATCGTCATCGTATGTATCATCAATAATTATTCGCCTATACTTTCTTCAACAATTACATATTTCGTCACTACCGTCACTTTCATTAGCAAAATTAATAGCTCACTGTTATCATCAGAAAATCTTTTTCTAGAGAACATCTTGTGGGGTTGCTTCTCTAGACGTTGCACGTTCGACGTTCGAATGCGATCAAAAATAACTAGAAACTGATCACGATACGAAGAGATAATAGAAATACATCACGAGCCTTGTCTGTGCTATCTACAAACCGCGACCGCTCTACCACGGGCGATGCCCGTCATGTTTATGATTGCCCGAATTAGCGTGTTACACAAGTCGTGCGAACGTCCCGAACGCTGCGCGAGCTTGTATACAATTTCGGCCCAACATCTTCGAATCTAAATCGTAGGTTAAGGGGTTAAAGAATCGTGTACAAGTAAGTAAGCAAGATTTATATCTGATACAAAAAACGAGTGTACATTCACTAATAATATTTTTATTCATCATAATTTTCTGTATCAAGCACATCCTCAAATCGCACAGCATATATTACTAATGATAAAAAGATCATTTTATAAATTAATAATCACCGTCTGTTTTGAGTGCTAAGCTCGTTGGAAACAATTTGTGTAGCCTGATGTAGGATTGGTTTAATCTTTTGTTAATTAGTTTGCTTTGTATTAAACGCTTATCAAGATATAGTTGTGATTGGTCACGTGGACTCCACAGTATTTTGTTTGCGTGATGTCTATCTGTTGCTGGTTCGGTGTTCACCTTAGTAAAAATATTTTTCTCTCACACTTGCTGGGGTTTGAAGATGTGTGCCAACAGTTTATCCAGTAGGTTAATTCTGTTATAGCTTCCTGGAGACGGTTTCATGTTACTTGGACGTCATTGTATTAATTACATATAACTATCGTAAGGGTAGAGGAGAAGGTGGTAATTTGGCCCCTGCATATTATATGGCCCCCTCCCTATTTTAATAACAATATGCTGAAATCTAGTGGAGTACACTGGAACTAGTCCACTAGTATACTAACTGGCTGGTAGCAACGCTGGAAGCCATTTGGCGTAGTCGCTGAGTAGTTGTGAGGTGAATTGTGTTTTTATGATTTTCAAAACTTTGAAAGGTATCTAAATTTCTTGATTTTAACTTACCATGACTGATAAATACTTAGCTCTAGGTACCATGCATATGATTTAGAGGCTATTTCCAATAGTTTAACACAAACTAGAAAGTTCTGGGGATTTTAGTTTTTATCCTATAACTACTTTTTTCTAATATGTTCATGTCTGCAATATGGCCCCCTTAGGTGATGGTAATATGGACTCCAGGGTCTATATTACAAGCAGTTTCAATATTTGTGGTTAATTTATTTTTCTGATGCCTAGAGCCATCTTGACACCAAAACTGATCGGTAGAAGGCAATTATGGGACAAGGATAAGATAAAAGAAGCAGAAAGATAAAAAAGAAATGAGTGTCAAAAAGACTTCGAAACATTTTGAGGTGCCGAAGACAACCTTGCGAAGATATGTAAAAGAGGCTAGTACATTTCAGGGAGCTGAGGTCACCACAAAGAAACTAGGAAGAAAACCAGCCCTACCTGAAGCACTAGAATATGAAGTAGTAGGGTATATGGAAGCAAAATATTACGGTTTCACTCGCTTGGATGTTTGCTGAATGGCATACAACTGGCAGTTAAAAATGGCATTAAAACCAACTCTAGAAATGAAGTTGCTGACAGGGCGAGTTGTCAATCCGAAAACCAATGGATTATCATATGCTCGTGCGAAAGGTTTTACTCCCATATTTGCAGTATAGTTCTGACAAAGATAACACAGGTTATTTCCTAGTAAAGGTAAACATCAAATATATTCTCTGACTTCGGCAGAACGTGGAACTTTGATAACAGTCATCTGTTCAATCAGTGCTGGAGGATCTTCTGTCCCTCCGATGTTGATTTTCCTGAGAACAAACATATTGAATGTCCCTATAATAGGAGCCCCTCCTGGGTCTATTGGAAGAGCTCACCCATCTGGATGGGTTCAGGCAAATTTGTTCAAAGACTGGTTGGCTCATTTTGTTGATAATACTCACCTATATTACTTATCCTTGACGGCCAGTTTTCTCACACATTGAAGTGAGGAAGAATTACATCACGATTTTGTCCTTACCATCCCACACAATGCATAAATTGCAACCGTTAGACCGAACTTTCATGGGAGCCCTAAAGATACAATATAGTGCAAACATCAGACAATGGATGCTCCATGAAAAAAGACCTGTTGGACCTTACGAAATAGCATCTCTTAGTAGAAAGGCGTGCCTATGATGTACCATAGGATTAATCGCCGTGAATGGATTCTGGGTCATGGGTGTGGAAAATCAAAGTAGATCAACCCTAAACACCAACCCCCAGATGACAGCAGTGATGATGATGATGCTGGGATGCAGCTCTCCACTTGCCCCAGTGAATCTCTTTTTAACATCACAATTGGAAAGCCTCAACCAAATCAAGAAGGCACATCATGTTTCTTTTTTTATGTTAACTTCTCCAATAATATCCGCGGGGAATTATGAGTCCAGTGCCTAATGTGTTCTCTTATGACTTACAACAAATGTGCATGGGCAGAGAAGGAGGCGTATGTCTCCGATTTCTGTGGTTAATTTTTTTTCCAAATTGTGATCTATATTTCATTTTTTATATCTCCTTATATCTACTTATATTTACTTATGTGTAATAAACATGGTTTTTTGTCACATAACAGTTGTAATAATTTATTCTCCAATATTTCCTTACATTAATAAGGGAGTCCATATTACAAACACTATTGGGGCATATTAACCGCACATCCCGTTTTCTGAAGAATGTGTTGACTTTTGAAAATCGAATTTTTTAAAATATAAAATGAGGTTTTAAATGCCTCTACCTATTATAATATGTTCATTGACTAACACCATATTTTAACTGTGCTAATCACCCCTATTTTTGATTAACAATATTCATTTTACAATAAAAAAACAAAGTTGGGGGTCTATATTACCACCTTCTCCTCTACTTTTGCAGTAGAGATTCATCGAAGCATTAGCATATCTGAAGCGAGTATTTTGAAAAAGATGGGCTCTGCTCCTGTAAAGCTGTTTCCGGTTTGTTTCCCGTCATGTGTATAATTTTTTGCCTACTTTTCTACAGAATGATTGTTATCATGCACGTATATTTGCAAACAAACATTGTTGTAGCAATGGATTACCCAGCACATCTCTCCAGTGATCTTATATCCAAGGATGTCCCCTGTAGCAAGTAACGAAGTGTGAAAGATCATTCTCATATTTAGGGTAAGGAGTGAGTGGAAATATGAATCTGGTGTCATAGAACTCAATGAAGTCATTATGCTCTTGTTTGAATAACGTTATATTAATTACTGCATATATCTCATTTGACTGATGGACTCGGTTTTGAAGCGTTACAATCTCGGAGATTAATAGACTTATGGAAACATATCCCGAGTTAAGAAATGCGGGCGTATTAACAATCAGGAGGTGCATAACTGATGACATTTTTGTAAAAGACTGTTTAATTATAGAAAAATATTTTTATGGGTGCCACAAGAAGAAAAATTACAGCCAGATTCACTATGATGAGAGGCTCACTTGGTCCAGTTTGTCCAATACAGTTTATTGTGTCTGGGCTACTTTTTTTTTAATTTAGAATAAATCTATTTAAATATAGTAGAAAATAAATTTGTACACAAGGCCATAGACGTCAACAAATGAAAAATATTCTCTGAGCGGTAGCGGATATCAATAAGTCTTTTGTTGTATAGTTAAACAAAACGATTGTTGATTAACATAAAGCGAAAATTTTTAAAGAAAGCATCTAAAAAAAACTTCACTTTATTTCAATCAATATGATTTAATTTATCTGATTTATATATCTGTTTTCGTTTTCATTAGCTTAATGGTATCGTTAACATCACAGTCTTCAAGTTAGTGATTTTAGATTCATGACGACTACATCTCAAACTTCGCTTTTCATCTCCCTTATTCTTCATGCCAATGAAATATATCAGTTTTGAAACAAGAAGTATTTGTGAAGATTATAGGCATAGCATACAGCAGATGCTTTTATAATTTGCGAATTGAATGAGTTGTACTAAGATTTTTCCTGGGGATCATAGCCGGCAAATTCAGAACATCTCTTAAATAGTACGCTTTCAAATGGCTCCTAGATATTCCAGATAGCTTTATGCCATATAGATAAAGCTATCCTGATTTTAAATATCGAGTCACATTTTTGTGACACAATAAATCATAAACAAAATTGTCCCGATTTACGTGGCCAAGGCTTTCTTCTACTTCTAACACAATATTGTTTTGAAGGTTGGAGGTCGCTGTTGGAGCTCAACAATAATACAAAAATTCCCTTTAACGACAAGAATGTCATTTCGAGGTACACACAATTTAAAGGTAATGATACATTAATCTGAATGTTAAAAACGTAAAACAAGTTTGCCTTTTCTTGTAAATATATGCCTCAGAGGTGGGGGAAATTTCTAACCATTGTCGCTTGAGCTTAAACAACAACCTGTGATTTGTTTTAGTTGGTAACACTATTGGCGCTCCTCTTTTCCGTATATTTGGTATGGCAATTACAATTTCATGGTTACTCTATAATCACCCTGAAGATTGCAGATTACATTATTCTAACTGTGCCAACTCTTTCGTCCAAATTTTTGGCCATGGTAATGTTCAGTCGTTTATCCTGACCTGGCTGTCAGACTGGGATTGTTCCAGTCAGTGGGATTATACCCGACAACAGAGTCTCAATAAAATGTTGTATACAGTAATGCAGCATTCAGTGAATTTAAGTACCGAAATAACTAGCGTAAAAGAGAGTAAATAGTTTCTTATAGAGAAATGTTGTTGAAACCGGAAATTTTGTATTGCAAGTTTTGGTTGCCCCATATGGCGGGTAATCCCAGACATTAAATTTCTAAGAGACCAACCACTCTGCGTTGGTAAAATTTTGTTGTCAATATCACCCTGTAATGTAAAAACAAATGCAACTGACCAGTGGTTTGGCTACACAGTGAGTGCCGCACTAGTGTGTGAGTGTTGTTCCTGGTAGAAGATTTTCTTCAAAAATTCGTTTCAGATTATTGAATATGATGCGTCAAATAGACGCATAAAAATGTGGGCTCGAAAAATACATGGTCGGGAATTTAACATCTTCACCTTGTAAAAAAGTAGAGAGGATAAGGAAAAAAGTGAAGTCTTTCTGAAGAAAATCAAGTGAAACAGACCAAATACACTGCATGTACAGACATTTTTGAAGAAGACCGGACCAATGAAGATTGTGTTTATACAGATTCTTCAGATATCCATTACTACTGTGATTTTTATCAGGCCAAAAACTGATAAGGCTCCCATTTATTACTGTGTCTCTTGCTACCTGACAACTTTTGTGTTGTCAAAAAATTTAAGGCGAAATTTTTTTCAATTTAATTCATTGAAAAAATGTTATGATTACTAACCTCTAATTAATATGACTGCAGAAGTTACCAGTTTAATTTTAATATTAAAAAAGACAGAAAATGGGTTTATTTTTATTTGCAATTTATTGTAAGTGTCCCGAACTTTCTCTTACAAATTATCAACCTTCGTACTGAGAAGAATGTATTTTATATAATGTCTATAAGTCCAAATACGATGTCAATTCTTATCAATTTGACTGATAATTTAATTCCTAATTAAACCAGGAACTTTTAGATGTATAAAAAATTGAGTTAGTGTCGTTGGACGCAGGCAGGACTGGAAATATTTTCTCTCTCTTTTTCTTTTTCCAGGGATGCTCCAAATGTACTTTTAGATAACTTCCTAATTTTAAGATTTTTCCGAGATTAGCACGCCGTCATCACTCGTCTATGGTGATACGGTTTTGTTGGAGTGTAATGTTTAGTTGGAGATGAGCTCATACTACGCAACCTGGTCTATTTTAGGGGAGGAGAGAGAATTAGAAGATAACTGCGCTGGATCTGAGCCAAGCTAGGTAGTTTATCGAATTACTTATTTGAACAGTTAATTTAATGAATTAAAAACATAGTATCACGGCAAAAAGACTCGTATTCACTTACAATGTCAAACGGGATTACCAACGCCAGTGTTACAAGTAGTTATTATGCATGAACAACGCTGTTTTCAACAAATCTTCTCGGGTTAGTAGCCGGATTTTATTAAAAAGCGATAAACTTTCGGCAACTAGCTCAGCGGCCATCATCAGGTCAATTATCTACTGACCATCTTGCCGTTACGAATACCAGGCGTTTACTCGTATCGCTTAGCAACCTCACGACGCTCGTAGTCCCGCTTCACTGTGATTGGTCGTAGGCGGCGGACACCCATCCAAGTGCTAACCACGCTCAGCGTTGCCTAACTGCCGGAGTCTAGCTGTTGTGGCACGCAACCAATAGGTACCACAGTTACAACAAGTAATTGAAAATGGCCACCGAATTGACTTTGATAACGTGAAGGTGCTGACAAAGTGTTCGTTCTTTTGCGAGCCGGTGGTTAAAGAATCAATATAAATATGGTTACATGACAACCTGGTTAACCATGACATTGATAATTTGCTGAACAACGCTTGGAAACCAGGGTTACCTGTACTGTGCGATCCGGTAGAGAGCCAAGTGAGAGGGAGCATATTGACCAATCAGGACGCGATCTCGACGACTTCCAAACTGTGGTACCTATTGGTTGCGTGCCACAACAGCTAGACACCAGCAGTTAAGCAACGCTGAGCGTGGTGAGTACTTGGATGGGTGACCGCCATAGCTAGGCTCCGGCAGTTAAGCAACACTGAGCGTGATGGGCACTTATTTGGGTGACCACCGCCTACAACCAATCACAGTGAAGCGGGACTGCGAACGTCGTGAGGTTGGAAAGCGACACCAATAAACACCTAATATTCGTAACGGCAAGATCGCCGGTACATAATTGAGCTAGTTGCCGAAAACTTGTCGCTTTTTAATAAAATCCGGCTGCAAACCTTAGAAGATTTGTTGTCATATATTCGCCGGGAAAACCTGCATTCACATAGAAATAATGCTGTTCCCAATCAGCACCTCTGTTTCCACATTTACCATCCTCACAGCGTGGTTTAATTGCGACTGGTCGTGGCGACTCAGGACTTCTATGAGCTCCACCCTAGTGAGTTGTGCCTCCTTCAACACTTTCTTAAGGTAACTATACATTCATTTATATTTCTATCAATACTGTTACCCACACTTCCCACTATCACTACCTATCCTCATTGGTGAAACCCTACAGAATGAATCTAAATCCTATACTACCTGACGTGAAATGTCACTAGGTTTTTTTAAAAAAAAAAAAAAAAAAAAAAAAAAAAACGTGTGACCTGCAAAACAGCTTACACCTCTCCCATGACTAATACCCAGCAGCAGAACCTTTTTTTCCTATTATTTTCTTGCATGCTCCTATTCTTAAATGGCTGTAACACTTTATCAACTCCTTCGTCTAAATGAGGCTCCTTCCCTCCTGACAGATCAAAGCCATTTTTCCCAACACTTGGCTGGAATGTCTGGCTTCTTCATCCTGTTTACCCCTTTTCCTTCTATGACCTGTTATCAGCTCCCAACCATCTTTATCAAACACTTCTCCGCAGCCACCATCTTTACATTCTGCCACAGTAGGCTGAGCCTCTACAGGCTTATCTACCATAGGCATAGCCTCCACAGGCCAAGCTTCAAGGGTACTAACTCTTTCCAATAACTCTCTGATCTTTTCATCTATCTCCTTGATCCTTACGTCCATCTACCTCATCCTTTCATTAAGACATAGTGAACAAAACCATGAGAGAGTCTCATTTATTTCCCATGTTTCCTCCACCTTACATGCCCAATGAAACTCTATACACCCACTGCTCCCCACACTATTCTTCATGTTTCATCAATAGGAGCCACACTTTCCAGACAAGATTTTTCCAAACTAATTCAATTACCTTCCAAACAAATCTTACAGTAGCAACAATAATACTCTATTATGGATTTTAATTATGGTATTACCATTAATAGATTATTATTTAAACTACCAGATTCTAATTTAGAATAGTTTAACCAGACTACCCACACAACAAAACTGTATTGCTGACAGCTGTAACTACACTAGTATATCACTGACGTAGAATAGTACCACTAAATTCTGCTACATTTGAGTTAATCAAAGATTAATTCCCTACTCTCAGCCCACATCTACAGACACACAATTTATTTTAAGGTCAGGTACTTGTCTTAACCTCTAGGAGCCATAAAAAGACCTTTGATACAACTGTTCTGCTACAGAACTCTAAATCCACTAACTAACAAATGTGCACTATACTGTACGGTTAAACTATAAATACCTGCTTTTGTTAACCAAGTGAGTTATCACAATGTCCACTTCCCTCAATTTTCTGAGAAGTTGTTTGTTAAACCTGTTAGTCACACCTGTTTGACTACTTTCCCAAACACCTTTCCCACATAATTTAAACCAATACTTTTACTACACAATATTATTTCAGGGATTTAAATGTGTCTCAACCACCACTTCTGTGATTTCTACACTAATTTCCTCTGTTTTTAAATATAAGCTATACCTTACCCTACTATCTGGTTAGTATTGAATGGCACTTTTTTATTTATTTCACTTCATACTGGTATTCTGCAACATTAGTACTCTACAAAAACCTAAATCATCAAAACTACAATTTCAAAGCATAATTTAACAGTAATTTAATAGAGCATGTCTGAGCAAATTCTCAATATTTCACGTAGGATAATTTGCATAGAATATGTTTTTCGCCAGACACCAGACAAAGAAATCTGTTTCAAATACTAAACTATTTGTAACAAGTTTTTCCCTTCACTGACAATCCCCTTAAACCATTGTTAATAAAATGGAAAGGAAAGCACGGGTTTCAGTTAAACATTTCCAAACTATTTAAACTATGAAATGTGTATTATATGTCTTTTTTTTTACACTTAATTACACTGATAAAATTACCAATTGAATATTTCTACATGTTATTTAATATTTAAAAGAAATTTTGAATTCTTGCCGCCACTTCACAATGTTCCTTTGTGAAACCAGAGAAATATATATTTCCAGTTGACAGTTTTAAATGTTAGGTTGCATATTATCCCACACAAATGGTATGAATATAATAAAACAGTAATGTTCACAGAGTAAGCATTCAACATACTCCAGACAGATGCAATGACAGGCAGAATTCTTGGAGGTTCACTGCCTGCAGTTATAAAAGATATTTCCTACTTCATTTACCAAACAATAATCTTTCATGTCCACCAGTTTAAGAATACTACATCTTGAATACAAACCCATATTCCACAAACTGATCCCAAAATATAATACAGTATAACTCAGAACCAACAATAGGCATTGCACATATTGTTTTCAAAATCAGGAAATACATTTATCTGAAGAAGATGATTACATTCAATTCTCGTGATGGATACTGTTCAAGAGAAAAAATAATGAAGATAGAAACAGAACATTATAATGTCCTTGTATGGACAAGTCCAACAAATATAATATGATTACAAATCTAACAATCCTAATTAAAAGTTATACTTGTTTCTACTTTCATATTATAAATAATTTATTTCGTATGACAGAAGAAATAAAAAAAGAGTAAATACATTGAATAACAATAAATACAACTAAACATGGATATTAATACAGACTGATATCCAACAATTGCAGGCATTCAATTGGTTCTGTGGTTGCTTTATGAAAATGATGCATTGTACCACTGAATCTCTTAAGAGGGTATTCCATGGTGAATGGTTTTTGGTAGTTACTGCAGTTACAAGAAAGGTTCTTTATCATTCCTCACTTGTATATGCAGTAGTTGTATGGATTCTTCCATGATTTATAAAGCAAATAGACACTGTCAAATATTTAATTAAAACATCACAAGCTAAGGTCTGCTAACAAATGGATAATGATAGGTTGTTTAAAGTTACAAGGAAATGCAGTAAAAGTCCAGTTATCCTAGTTCTGATTATCTGAACCGCCAGGATAACTGAGGCTAATTTTTGAAATTTGATAGGCAGCTTTTATGAATCTATGGAATATTTTTCCAACTAGAGTGTGTACGATATAAAGCGTGGTACTGTAGCACTTGCATGTATTGCCTGTTGCTGTGTCGAGTATGAGTCACCTCTGCTGGCTGTTGTTAGGTTGAGCCTTTGCTGTTTATGCGTTCGCGCCATTTTGTCAGTGCATGCTGCACCAGGTTGCTAAGCAGTATGTTTCACATTCAGAACAGTGTTTACATTGGTCTTGTGCTTGTCAACAATGAGTGGTAAAGGTAAAAGGGTTGTGGTAACTTTGTAAACAAAGATGTAGAGGATAAAATGAAACTGTTCCGAAAATTTCTCACACTGAAGGTTTAAAAAGAACAGAAGGAGCACTTGAGTATATTGAGCAGCAGAAAGAAAGCAGAGCAGGTGATATAATGATGCTACAGCATTGGCGCTATACTTCTGCTAAGAAGAGAAATAAAATTATGACACAGAAGACAATTAAAGACTTTGAGGCCAGTGATCGTAAATAATATACAAAAACCAACTTCATTGCTTTGAAAGTTAGATTTACACTACAAATAAATTGTATTATGTATTTCTGATTCAATCAGTTTTTTGGTTCATTATAACTTCTTTCCTTGACATCCAGTTATCCGAGTTTTTCGTTATCCGAGGTGATCCTGGTCCTGTTTTCCTCAGATAATCGGACTTCTACTGTACATATAATTTTCACTAAGTTTTATTAGCATATGGTATCATGAGTATGGTTTTTTAATGATAATATTTACCACAATCTCCACAATTCTAAAGTTATTTAATCATATTGATACCTTTATGTCTCATATAGATACTATTTACCACAAATCTCATGAATATAAGTAGCTGATCAGTATAGGTCTAAGTTAACTTGACCACAAGCAAAGGACTTCTCATCTATATAACCTCTTTATGAGTTTTACAACTAGTTGACAAGTTAGATATTTTACCACAACCATTTTTTTTAACAGAGAGGTCTTTAGAGACGGGAAAAGATGGAGGCAAGGAAAGGGAAGGAATTCGGCCATGGCCTTTTTTTAAGGAAGCATCCCAGCATTTGCCTGGAGTGATTTGGGAAACCATGGAAAACCCAAATCTGGATGCCCGGATGGGGATTCGAACCGCCGTCCCACCTAATGCGAGGCCAGAACGCTATCCGTTACACCACCACACTCAGTACCACAACCATCACAAACATAATTTAAATCACTTACATGGCTTGATTTGCTTTTTGTAAAGATACCATAGAGCATCTAAGTATGTGACTAGAATAAGAATTTATTTATGGATTACCAGGCGACTTGATATCATAAAAAAAATTAACATCAAAGTTTACAAGAATAACACTATTCAATGAGACTACCAGACAGACTAAACTACTTCCTACAAAATTCACAAATACTAGGCCATTTGTCTGTAAAAATAATGTTATGCAACCTACAGAGAAAAGAAAAATTAAATAAGTTAACATAAACTGCAATAAGTTGGTCACTCATATACATACCATTAATATTTACTAATGTGAATAAGCTCTTTTAATGACTTTCTCCATTCTTACGACTTTCCACAAACTTCACATGAATAACAAATTGAATATACTGTGACTACATTATAAGTGCATGAGCCTGGGTAAATGAAATTTTGTGAAGTTGAAAAGGATAAGACTACTCATATATATTCTGAAAAGTATAAGGGTTATCATTCATGTGAATTCTTCTCTGTCTTCAAGTGTATCAGACTCCTTAAAATATTTTCCATGAAGTTACAACAATAATTCAGCACATCTTTGTGAACACATTCAAATTTCATAATGTTAGTACAGTACATAAATTATTTTTCACCAAATTTTTTAAGATAATTATACTCAGTAGAGCGAACTCTTTTACATGCTAGAAGGTAAACAATTTTCCACAAACTTCAAAAGAATGATGCCGATCTGTATGAATTCTTGTATACACTATAAGTTTACAAGACCCTTTAAATAATTCTTCACAAAGTTCATGAACATAAGGTGGCTTAATTTCTATGGACTCTTATGCACTACAAGGATACAAGATTGTGCAAATGATATAGCTACAAACTACCTAAGAATATGGATGGTCACCTTTATAAATCTTATTATATGCCATAAAATGATGAGAAATTGCAAACGATTTTCCACAAACTCAGCAAGAATAAGTACACTCACCTGTATGAATACTTTTATGATTTTTGAGGTTACTAGAACTCTTAAAAGCCATTCCACAAACTTCACAAGAATAAGGACGCTCACCAGTATGAACTCTTTTATGTGTTATAAGGTGACTAGACCTCACAAACGATTTTCCACAAACTTCACAAGAATATGGACGCTCACCTGTATGAAGTCTTTTATGATTTATAAGGTTTCTAGAACTTGCAAAATATTTTCCACAAACTTTACAAGGATATGGACGCTCACCCGTATGAACTCTTTTATGATGTCTAAGATTACTAGGATTCGCAAAAGATGTCCCACAAACTTCACAAGAATAAGGACGCATACCTGTATGGACTCTTTTGTGTGTTATAAGGTTATTAGACCACAAAAAGGATTTTCCACAAACTTCACAAAGATATGGACGCTCACCTATATGAACTCTTTTATGTTTTATAACGTCACTAGACCTCACAAAGGTCTTCCCACAAACTTCACAAGAATGAGGACGATCACCTGTATGAATAGCTTTATGTCTTATAAGTTTAGAAGACGACACAAAAGACTTTCCACAATCTCCACAAGAAAAACGACGATCAGCTGTATGAACTATTTTATGTTTTACAAGTTGATTAGATATCGCAAAGGATTTTCTACAAACTTCACCAGTACTAACCTCCTCAGCAACATTCATTCTTTTTAGTGTCGTAAGGTTACTTGAATCCTTAAAATACTTTTTACAAATTTCAGAAGCATAAGGCTTTTGCTGATAATGAACGGGAAGGGCATGATGACACCTGGAAAAAATAATGGTACCAAATTTAGCATTATACAAATATAATATGATTGCAAGTAATTCAAAAAGTTATTTGAATCATACTTGTTTATAGGTTGTGATTTGAATTTCATGAAAGAAGATTTTCGATAATCATAGGAAACATTACAAGAAGCACATTCAACATGTAACTAAAGAGTTGTTACCTGTAACTATGCTAGGCTGGAATTAACTATACTAATGTTTCTCTACATTGGCTATTACTTTTAAATTTAGTTTTTCTTCGATACAATCACTTAATTGATTGTGGTAAGCTTCTTTATATATAAAACAGAAATACATTTAATTTTATTTTAAATTCATGTTTATTGAACATTATGGTCTATATATAAAACAATTTTTTTACATCTCTCATCATATTCTTTAGCCCTCTTGTAACAGCACTCAGACCCCGATGTGTTACGGAATATTATTTTAAGAACTATCTGTAGCTACATGGGAGCTGATTAATAATTTTTTTAAATATTTTTTTTGATTAATTGTGAATTTGCTTATATTTGTTATATAAATGAACATTGTTTTGTGGAGAGAAACAAAGTCAATGATATGTGATATGATCTGGAACAGTATTATGTATAAAATATTAATTAAAATTTGTAATTGCAAGTGCAGATGTGAACCAAGATATTTGGAGGACAATTCTCAATAGTTTTGATTGGTTTATGTTGATAATTTTGCATATAAATGCATGTAAACAATATCAACATTCAGTCGAAGGTGTTTTCTAATGTTTGTGTGATATTGGTAAATTTGTAATAATTTTTGTATTGATTTGATTGTTAATGAAATTTTAACGCTTGAGTAACTTCTGTAAATACTTTTTATGCTATTTCCCATGTTTCTATTGAGTCTATCTAAACATGCAGGATAGGAAGCAGTCAGTTGTCAGAAGTTGTTTGCCGTATTCAGTCCCTGTCAAAATTGATTTTTGCTTTAGCATCATTGCAGAAGTCTAGTGCTTAGTACACATATGATGTTAGTAAGGAGTTTAGAGATAAATAAATTATTATTAGTATTATTGCTCCCTGATTCACTTAAAATGTGAGACAGAGAACGAATAGCATCTATACTACTGTGTAATCATTTGTGTAGAGCAAGGGATATAGGCGATATGGCAGGAAGTGCCTATTTGCTATTTATAGGAAACTTCCTGGCATTTACCACGAGTGGTCTGGAAAAATGATCAGAATTGCCAGAACAGTTATTTGATATCTATTCCTATTATAATATAAGTTGTCTCAGTGCATAACTCTTGCCTATTCTACTCCCTAAATACTTATGGAAAAAAGACTATAGATATCAAACAGTTTTGACCCTGATTTCTCTTAACTTATTTTCTTGGGCATTTCTAGATATGAATGTTGCTGGTGTAATATGTGTTTGATGTCATCCTGAAAGAACATTATACTTAGGCTTTCCCTGCAGCTATATATACCTGACATGAATTGGGTGGCTGTTCTCAGACCTTTTGCAATGCATCCATTATCCAATTTTGATGGTGACCCTATACAGAGCAACTATATTCTAAGTGAGAATACACCAGTCCTTTTTATGCTACTGATTTAACTTCTGGTGTACATTGTTTTAAATTATAACCTAAAAATCAGAATATATGATTTTATTCCACAATTACCTTCTCAATACGTTAATTCCACAACAAATTGTTACCCCTTGGTATTTAGAATAATTTACTGTTCCAAAGTCAGTGCCATTAATTTTATATTCAGAGCTAAATGGTGTAACTTTTTTAATTATCTTCATGACAGCATTTTAACATTTATCTCCAGCAGCCAATCTTTATAACATGCAATTATTTTCATAACATCAGCTTGTAACAAAGCACAGCTGCCATGGATTTTTATTTTATGATAAATAATAGTATCATCAGCAAATATAAGGAAAAAGTAATTTATCAGTGTTATCATTTTATAGGATTATTCACCCAATTCAAAACAGTGGTCATTAATCTTCAAAAGAAGGTGAAACACTGTGGTGACCAATGACAGAAAGCTCTGTATTGGACAATGATGTAATTAAAGGTAATCTTTTTCTTAACTGCTTTATGTCTCTCAACAGCGAGGTCTTTAGATACGGAAAACGATGGGGGCAAGGAATGGGGAGGAATTCGGCAATGGCCTTTTTAAGGAAGCATCCCGGCATTTGCCTGGAGTGATTTGGGAAACCATGGAAACCCCAAATCTGGATGCCCGGAAGGGGATTCGAACCACCGGCCTCCAGAATGTGAGGCAAGAACGCTATCCATTACACCACCACGCTTGGTAATAAAGGAAATCACCATTAATTGGTAATAGAGAGAATTAATTAATTACCAAGATGCATAACATGGCAACCATGACAGTTCATGGTTTTCTAGATCACCTGTAAGTTAACAGATGTCATAATGCCAAAAAGAACCTGTGACCAAAGTTCAATCTGTAAAACTTTTCCAAGCTGTCAACCTGGTGGTGGCTATGAACCACCAGTGCTGAACAAGTTGAGGGATTCAACCAGAGATTGCCAAAGAGAACTGGAATCGATAAGTGCCAAAATTTTCCAGTCCAGGATTCTAGTGTTCATTGGAACTCAAGACAGCATCAAAGAATTAGAGCAGGAGGTGCAGTCTATTTCGTGTGCAGAGTTGTGAAAAGTGTTTATGTATGTCAGGGTCCAGTCAGCAGCGAACAGTGAGTACTAAATAATTGAATATTAGCTGTTGCTTGTTGGTTTGGGGTTTTATAAATTTAACATTGAATATGGCTGACAGTAAACATTTACAGGAACTTCTTGAATCCTTTACAACTAATTTCAATGCAAAATTTTCTGAGTTTAATAGCAAATTTTTTGCATTAAAGCGAGATAATTAATGTAAATTTTCATAAATGAATAACTAATTTTCCGAATTTACAGATGAATTGAACCAAGGCAGTGATAGTACATTTTCTGTAGTAAATAGTAAATTTTCTTAATTATATCTTCTCTATAAATTCTCTAGTATTAGTGAGTCATTTTCTAGTAAAAACATGATAAATTTTCTGAAATTGATGTTAAATCGATAAGCAATTTCATGGTTTTGGTTCTCGAATTAAAGAGGAAATTAACAACCTAAACTATAGATTGGAACAATTTAGAGAAAAATACCAGGAAGGATTAAAGAAAGTATAACAGAAAAAGTAATATATGATAAATATTCTAAAGGTAACCCAAATTTGTAAAGAGAATTAAAATACATGTGTTTATTCAATTAATATAGTGGACTATAAATACAATAATGAGGTCAAAGAAATAAGAGAGGTTGTAATACAATGAGAGCTGAGTATGTGGGTTGATTCAGAGCCAGTAATATTGAAGGTGCTCAAAGGAACGATGAGCTGAGGCAAGAGGTGTCCGGGAAGGTGCAGTAGTAGGAACAACTTGCACATGGATTGGAATGCAGCACAAATCAGAGGAAGGACAGGGTGGATGGGATAAAATTTGTAGTACATAAAAGAATTATTCCTGTAACTGCTAATGAATTGGTCATGGTGATTTGAAGGAATAATTTGAATTTTATGATGATACTGAGAAGTTGCATTCTGTAACATTTAATGATAATTTTGAGAGATCTGACTATTTCAATATGCTACAGGGCAGTAAGAAATTTGTGTTTGTATGTAGTCTTATACCAGAATGTGGGGAGTGGTTCATTATAAGTTTAAATATAAATTTTTTTAAACATTACTCTTCAATTAGCAGTCAAATTCAAGAGAATTGATGATGTAGAACCTGTAGACCTGGTAGTGAAACACAGCATGGTTTTTTGTTAAATGTTAAATCAGATGCAAATATTTAGACTATCATATGGGTAACAGGAACTCATTGGTTTTGGAGGTAGCCTAGCTACCTGCCAAAACTAGAAATCTAGTAGCTATTGTAGTGGTGATTAATGCGTACCAAGTTTCAGAATTATTGAGATACTTGTGTGCACAAGTCTTATACTAATCAATATTACGATAATCATTATAGGAGGGACAGCAGAAGTCTTTGGAGGAGAGAACAGAGGCCAAGAGCTGGTAGGTCCCAGGGAAGAAGCCGTGACGGGTATGCAAGGAGAGATGATAATGGTGGGGTGAGAGAACAAAACCAATAACCAGAAAGCAGAATACAGCGTGGGGGGCAGCCAAACTAAAGACCACCACTTTGTCAGACTCCATATTGGAGGAAAAGAATGTGCGTCCAGATTATAACTGTTATAATATCAATATGATTTTTACGAACAATCCACAAGAAGATGATTTTGGTTCAAACAGTTTTGAAGTGTAAATGCTCCTGAGGAAGTAGTACACCCTGATAGTAGGAATAAGGTGGTTCAAGGGGTAGAAATTATTCCTAATGATGTCCAGTGTAGTATCTCACCCCTTTCAGCAGATGAGAATAATAAGTTTTGTATAGAAATTTAAGGAATGGTCATAGTTTGATTACCAATAGCAATGCAGAGATCATAGTTCTGGCTATAGTACAGCCATCAGAAACTGGTAGGCTACAACATGGTATAGTTTGGACTATTTTTTCTTTCACTGGTGGGGAGTAGATTTGAAAAAGAGCTGAAATTGATGAGTTTCTTAAAAATCTTGAAGATAAGAGTGATACTGTGGTGTCAATAGAAGATTCAGATGAGTTGAAGGCCCTTAAGTTAAAATGTTTGTTCACTACATCAACTGAGAATAGAACAACATACGTACTGATTTTTAATTTGATAAATGTCCTGAATTTGACCAAGCTGACAAGACATATAGTTCTCTGTTTGATGTGACAATACAGAAGTGATAACTGAAGACTAGGAACAGTATTATGCCTCAAATACTAACTAAAAGTTTTGTAATTGTAAGAGTTATTATTATTGTTACTACGTGATTCACTAAAAGTGTGCGGTGGAGGGTGCATTGTACCTATCCAAAAGGGTAATAGTTTGTAAGGGATAAACGGGATATAGCAGGAGGCGCCCATGGGGTATTGCGAGGAACCATCCCAGAATTCGAATGGAGTGATCTGGGGAAACCATGGAAAACCAAGATCAGGATGGCCAGAGCGCTTTATTGAAAGCTACTACTATCGGATGTTAAGGTTACACACCTGGTAAATCCTTTCTATTCAATTCCCTAATTGCAGATGTGAGCCACGATATTTGGAAGACAATTCTCAACAGTTTGGACTGGTTTATGTTGATAATTTTGTGCACGGAGTCAGAAGTTTTGTTGTTGGTTCATCAAGCAGTTAGTTTGCATTATTTGGTCATTGCCAAAATTTATTTGTTATTTAGTATTTTGGACAGATCTAGTGCTTTGTCCATGTGAGATGTCATAACTTAGCTAAAGAAATAAATGTGACGTAAAAAGTAATTTGTTGGTGTTGTCACTACATAGGACTATTTAATACATTCAAAAGAGTACTCATTAACTAGTGGGGGAAGGTAAAACTCTCTTGCTACCAAATGCAGCAACCTGTGTATTGGAGGACAAAGTAATTAATAATAATCATCATAAACTGGTGACAGGCAGAAGTAATTAATTATAGACATGTGTATCACTCTCTTTTATAAAAATGACAATTATCTCACTTAAACAACGAATATTTAATTTTATAAGTGAGCATTATTTTTTAATGCCAATAACAATATATGTCAACCCAATACATATGAAGCAAACCAGATATACTAATTGGTAATTTTACGTTCAAATTCATTAGCGTTAATGAATCCAGTATAATGGTTTTTCACTCATCATATTGTTCTCTTTTTGAACCTCAATACAGTAAATGCTTAATCGCTTTACTGCATGGGTTAACAGTGCCACCATTTAGTATTTCAGTTCTCTAGTTTATTTTCATGGTATATTGTGATTGGCTAAATTGTATCAGTAAATGCTGAAGACAGAGTGGAGGTGAGGAACTCTTGGAACAAAATAAGTGGATGGTTTTGTGGGAGTTGGGGTGTATCAAGTAGAGATGATCATTTAAATTGTTGTAAGCAAGGCTCAATTTCATTCTGTTAGATGCTGTATACTCCTGTGGTGGCAAAATCATTTTGCCAGCACAAGGAACCACAGAATGCTAATGAGTCTCAGACCAAAGCAGGATGATCAAACTTGAGGGATGGAAAGGAGGAGAGTCCCTTGGATAGAACTGATATCTTGGATTCTGACGGGAGTAGAGGAAAGATTAATCACTGACTGTTGGGGTTTGACTGAGCAAGGTGCAGGAGCTTTTGGGACAGGTGGTAGAGGGTCTGAATGGGGAAGATTGAGAAGGAGAGCCAAACAAGGAGTTCTGGCAATTAGGAGTGCTGTGGTGTCTGGGAGTGAGGTGTTGATAGGGGAGGCACAAAGCCTAGAGCTAAATAGCTCCTGACAAGCACTGATAGCTTGCACAAATGTTTTATTCCAGACACCCACCTGGCCTCAACCACCGATAAAAATCGTTGATGCATCACTCTTTATTAGTACTGTCATTTAACTAGTTACAAGTTTTTCAAAACTTACCTGTCAAAATATATTTGCCCAGTTTTTTTTTTTTTTTTCCTTTTCTTTTTTCTTCGACATTCCGCTTTCTTCTGATATGTCACTAATTCTATCACCATGTGTGATATACATATTTATATATAACATCTAAATCTCCCCCAACATATTGATAATATACTCAGTCATGTACTAAAATTCGGCATTTGCACACCTCCCGAACCACATAAGTCATTTCCTACAACATGAATAATGTGTAAAACCGAAATATTGTGTATTCTTGTGTTCATCATATATTTTCTTCACACCTTACTACCTTCAACTTTGACAAGTGATGAGTAATTTTCCCTTTCCTTGTTATTTATTTTGCCTAATGCTGTTTCCTTTAACCTTTGTTTAATTATTATTATTTTTATTTCATTTATACTTTTTAAGAAGACAAATATTTTACATAATAATTTACCATTTATGAATTATACTTTGAGAAAGTAACCGTAATCAGACCTTCATCATCAATATTTTCCAGCAATTGCATAACTACCACAGCAAATCTGACAATTCAGCTGCCAATATTACGAGAAAAAGTAATGTCAGTAACTACCTATACATTGCTTGGCTACAGATACCTGGGTTGACTTACACATAGGATTATTAACCATGCTAATAACAGTTTATGAAAATATATCAAGCTATTATATCCAGCTGCCTTAATATAAAAAAAACATTTGCTATCACAATTGCCAGTAAGAAGTATTTCATAAGCTGCCATGTGTGTGTGGATAGTGCCCACCCTGACTGTCTATTAACTCATGTCAACTTTCACAGCAAAAAATATTTCCACTTAAGGATGAATAGATCTTATAATAACACTGATACTTTACCTTCATTATTTTCAGTTTTCACCAATGTTGAATACTAAAGGAGTTAAAATGTAGTATGTAGAAGGCTCTAACAAAATTCAAAAGAATTTCAGAACATTATGCCACATGAACTTTGGTCTGCTCAGATCTCTCTACCATGGTACTGTAAGATTATAGCCCAAGGGAAAATGTAATCTCACCAGTATCTACAAAAATGGATCATGCTGAGAATCATCCTTATATCTGTTGAAAGGTAAAAGGAAAACTGTGTGGTTTATAATCTGCTTATAGGAACATCCGACAGCATATAAACATAATCCTCTGTGAAACCTTACTCACTCATGCTGGTACTGATGACAGCAATTTATGAAAAATATAAAAGAAATGTGTTTTTAAATAAATAAAAATTCACTAATCAGTAATTAAAGAACCAGGTCTTAAAGGCAGGTCAGTATATCTTCAGTCTGAAATGGGATGTCTTACTCGAAATTAGAATATTAATCCTTGATTCATAGACAAATTGAATTGCTACTCAATCTAGGAACACTGCAGTCAGGGTTCTGATTATTAATACCAGACTAACACAGATAATCCATACAGGCCAGAGTATTGCATCTTTCAAACATAAATTTCAGTTGCTCTAAAAAAAAAAAAAAAAAAAAAAAAAAAAAAAAAAAAAAAAAAAAAAAACAAAAAAAAAACGTAGCTCTTGATACAGCAACCTTATTTCTCAAGTACAATATTTTTCATATTGATTATGCTGGTTACCAAGCCACACTGCACATGGAGCTACATTGAAACAATAAACTAAATAATCTGTTATTTTTAGAATAAATTTCAGATCTGTCAAAATACATAACAGTGTAGACATTACAACTAATACTTAATACTGACTGTTGTTTATAAGACCACAGATAGCTGTTTATTGCTAAAAATAATGGCAACAACGCAGATATAATACCAGTTATACAACAAAACTTCCGGTCATAGGAAATAACATTTTACAATTAAATTAAAACAGCTATAGAACAGAGATAAAGTATAATGTCCACATCTTATCTTCTGATATATTAAACATAAATTTCAATAAGTAAAAACTTTTATCGTTTGAGAATGCTAATAACCATGACCAGTTAGCTACAGATGCTGAGTGAGTCAATGTTGAAAGCAGACACAAGAGAAGTTGCTTTTGCATTATTCTCGGAAGATATTTCACATAGGCCTAATATATAATAGCAAGGTTACAATAGCCAACATCATATTTGCTAAGATAACTGCATACATCCGAATTTCTAATTATTATTTGTAGGATTAGACATAACTTTTCATCGGATTAAGGTGGTGATAATCAGGTGGTTGTAATTCCAGTATTAATGCAAAACACTGGCACAAGAAATTAGCCTGTTATAGCATTGACAAAATTTGTTGCAGCACACATATAAAATAAGAAGTCCTACCCTTACCTGCTTTGTAATGTGCTGCTAGTATATTTATGCATCTGTAGTTTCCCCTCATCTCCAAACACTTGAGAGCACTGTGTACAAATGTATAAAGGGGCAGAAACAGCTGAGACATGGCAGAAGATGTGTTTTGTAAGAGAGCACCAAGATGAAAATATCTGTGCACAGAATACACAGGATAGTTCCAATGATAATCGTGCTTTAAACGAGGATCTGAAACAAATATAAAAATAATTTCAGTTTGCTGATTGCAAAATAAGGATTAAATTTAATTGTCTAAGTATATCAAAATATCATACATTATGCCACTGGAAATATTAAAGCAATAAAAATTCTGAGATATTTAGATAAATCAGTATGACTTTTTTCATAGTACCTTATGATATACTTATATAGATGCCAGTGTCGAATGCAATATGCAGTTTTAGGCAGTAATCACTTTTTTTTTTTTTTGAAATGTTGGGAGCATAGCCACTTTTGTGATGGCACCTTAAGATGCCAGAAAATGGCCATCACTAAGCTTCAAACCAGAGGATACCCACAAGGCTCAATTTGTGATCCAGTATGAAGGGATACAGGACTAGAAATGCCATACAGAAAGCTGGATAACCCTGGAAATGTTTGTTTAAACAGTAATCTTTTGTTGTTGCTGATAGGGAAATTTGGAACAAAAACTGAGATTACCAGCATAGTATTTATCACTCTTAGTGAGAGTTATAGTTGTGTTAGGATATGTTTGATGCCTCTTAAAGAAAGCTATGACAGAATCCCAATGTAAAGATTGAATCTAAACCTATTTACATAAATCCAGTATACATGTACTTAAGTTCTCGGTTGGATAAACGTTTAAATTTTGGAGCCCAATGTGAGAAGACAACAGGGATTAAAATACTAACCTCAATCAAAAAATATATACGACCTAATTCCAAGTAAAAATGGAACACTCTGGTCTGGCAGTCACAAGGAAACAGAATAATGATGAAGTATAGCTGAACTCATTTACTGAATTGTCGACATAGAAGCAGATTAGTCTGATACAAATCTAAAGGCACGGCAAGACAAAGAGCAGAATCAAAATATGTTTTCATCGAAACAATCCTCAAGCAACGTGTGGTAACAAAACAAAAGTGCATTAGTAATTTGAATGACAAGCATTGTACTGACATTTATACCGCAACCCAGGTATGAGTGCTTTTGGGCTGCACAATGTTGTTAAATATGTCAGCCGCTCTTTATAGCCCCCATGTGTATTAAAAAGAAAAAATCATCATGTGTAGGATTTAGATCCACAGTCCCATTTGAGAACCAAGATTTTATCGATACATATTAGACTACTCAGCCAATCTGACCATTAGGTGAAAAGACTGAATAAAGGCTTTGCCTATTGGCACTAATAAAATAAACAAACCTCTTTATGTTGACCCTATTTAAAAAACAATACTTATTAATTTTGCCACTTGTATTATCAATACAAAACTTTCATGATAATTCATGGAGGAAGAAATTATGTTGCCTTGGTCAAGTTAATATTTAACCCTTTAACTGCTACGGATCACCTGATAGAGCCCTAGCTGGGTGCCTCTTTGCTGTCACCTTAAGCTGTTTACGTGCGCTGAGAGGCCATGGTTGGCTGATACCAACTCTGCTGAGTTTGGCACGTGGCCCAACATGCTGTGTGCTGAATATTTCTGGCGCTTTGTGTGTGACAGCCTTCGGCTGTCGCTCTGCATTTTGAAACCCCAGATACAAAATAAATGTAGTTACCCTGACATCTAAAGTTTTTCGATTTAATGTTCTTCTAAAGGAGAATGTCCGTGTAGAAAAACATACAGGTACTTCATATACCAAACAGATATTACAGCAGCTAAAATGTGTTTGGTTTTTTCCTTTGTTAGCGCATTAATTCATCTTGAGAAAATTTTGAAGTTAAATGTTCGAATACCTTTCACAAACTCTGTGTATATTTTTCATCCTTCTTTTTGATACGGGCTTTGGACTCGCGAAGTATATATATATATATATTTTAGAGGCGTATAAATGTAATGTAATTATTAGAGTGCAGTTACCCATGGTAAATAATTCTTTTTCATGTGATAAACCAAAAACATGGCACAAAGCACAGGTTTCTGGACGCACTTTTTGTTTCAAGCATCTAGCACATCTACACATTGGTGTGTTAATTTTTGAATTCTCAGTATGAATAATATTTTGAAAAGGTCTCCAAATAAGTCCTTTCTCCTTGAAAATCTAGTGACTGATTCTGGCGTATTTGACTTTGTATATAAATAACAACTATTTGTTTCTTCAGCAAAAGATTTCATATGATCTTCTGTTAAAAATATCAGAAAAATGACAGAGTGTCCTCTGTTTCCACATATATAGCTCTCGCTATCTGAAGCTTCATTTTCTGAGGAATTTTGACCTCTTGTGGTGACGGATGGTTGTTTCCCACTAGCTGATGTACACGACTTAGAACTATTACTTCGAGATCCTATTGAAGGTCATCACTATCATCCATATCAAAGACATCATTCTCACAGTCGCTTCTAGAAAGAATCTCCATGATTTCTTCCTCTGCACATACACAAAGGGGAGCAATTTTTTCAGTGAAAACTAAAATGAAAATAGCAACACAAATAAGATCGCAGTGGCAAATGCTCACAAGCTGAATGTTTGAAAGTAATTAACCAGCCGCAGTGAAACTACAGCTACCTGACATGACCGCTAAGTGGCTAGCACGTGAACACGCACAGAGCACACAGGGACCCAAGATGCTGGATGACTTAACGGGTACAGAGCATAGACATGGTGGCACGTGTATACACATCGAGAGCACCTGACGGAAGGAACATGGGCGCACGTAAACATGTCTAGAGCACCTGGGCGCAGTAGTAGCCATGCACGTTAACGCGATTACAGCAGTCAAAGAGTTAACTAGGCTTTATATTTTGAACACAGTTTGTTTAGAGCAACCACATAGTTGTACTGTAATCATAAGCAAAATTAGCAAAAAATTTTGAGTCACTGTGATCAAACACTATAAGCCACCAATCATCTTGTAGTCTATTAAAAAGCAACATTTAGTGATGATTTTAATTAATAATAAGTCAGAAAGAAAAAAACGAGCATTTACTTATTGAAATGCAGATTAATCTTACACTAGGGAGAGATTTTATACAGTCATGATATAAATACAGACCAGCAGGAATAGTTGTATTTGCTCATTGGTAAACAGTGTTCCCATAATGTGTGGAATTGCCAGTGTGTAATAAAAATTTTCTTATCTACAGTTCTTTTTAAATAATATAGAAGTCTCTGTTCTATTGAATGGTCTTACAACAAGAATTTTGTAAATCATGACTGAGGTACAAATCTGGTCTACTATATGCAGGATGGTGCTGTAAAGGGATTTTAAAAAATGTATAATGAACAGAAATAAAAAAATGAATGGTTAAGTACATTATAATTTCATCTGATTTTAGTCTCGTCAACAATTATGTTACTACACCTGAGACAAGGTATCTTTATTTCCAACCTTGAAGTTATGTACTAAGTACAAAATTCCAAAACACACAGCAATGCATCATAGACTACCATATGTCTAAATGGTAGAATCCCAATTAGTATTAGGCATTTTTGACTCACCAACCAAAATCATTGCAAAATGATGATAATATAAGTGCGATACTTTAGGGATATTTGTTGAGAATTTGTCTCATGACAGTTTTCATTTTAACCCTTCAACTCAGTATGGGAAGAGATCAATAGAACCAAATATGGATAGTCAGTGTCATTTGGTGAAGCAATTAGAAGTATTATATCAAGTATATAGTCCTTGCATCCCACTTGCTGAAATCGGCGACTCCGAATTCATACTCTTGTAAGCTGGAAATTAATTATAAATATAACTTTGGAAATAGGATTTTAGTTCTGGATATAACTTTTGAGTTGGCATCTATCACACAGTTAAGTGAGAATATAATTGAGTTTTGTTACAAACACAATTTTGTGTAGAAACATTAAAAATTATTTGAAATAATGTATCATGACTATCGTGACAGGCTCTCAAATACCTATTCTTGATATGAAATCAAAGACCAGAGACGGTTATCAGACATCTTCACTGGGTTTCGATCTGATGGTCTGAGCAAGCAGTAATACATATTAATTTAGATCTCTAAATTTGATTTTTAAAAAAAAAGGATTACATATGCCAAGCATCAAACCCACAGTGCCAAGCAAGGCATTCAAAGAGCTCAACCAGTAATAACTTTTACTAATAAAGTTTAACGCAATTATTGGCACCTGGCTTCTAAACTGTGTTCAGGAGCATCCGATGATTAAATTACATTGATGTAGTCATCTGTGAGCTATGAATTGGAGTCTACCCGACACCAGGGAATTGAATGGTGGACCAGAACAGCAGTAATACATTTTAATTCAAGTTTATAAGTACAAATCTAATAATTAAATGGTTTATTGGTAACAGGCAAAGAAACTATTTTTTACTTACACCTTTTTGCCTCACCAATGTCGAGGTCATTAGAAACTGAAAATAATTGGAAGCAAGGAAACCAAAGGAATTTCGCCTCAATCAATTAAAGGAATGATTCTCACATTTGCTTGGAATAATTTGGGGAAATCATTTAAATCCCAACTCTGGAGGAACGAACAGGGATTCAAACCCACATACTCTTATATGTGAGGCCAGAGAAATACAACTCACTTACCATGTTGTCAAGAAACTATCACCAAATTCTGAAATATTTGTTATGATGTAAAAATTAATTTAAACATTTCTAATCAAAACACACTAAGAATTTGTTTCAAATAACTCCTAAAAATTAATAGTCATTATTATTTTCCAAAGTATACTTTGCCACCAACAATTACTCTCGTACCAAAGTCAAATTCTCTACAATACACATATCACAAAAGGTTGCAAAATATTACTGGAAAATATTAATTGCACAAAAAGTAGACTTAAAAGAATAAATTTTAACATTTCACAGTTTTGATCTCAGACACAATATAAAACCCATAATGTTATGCTAGAAAATAAACCAGAAGACATACAGAAGAAATTTTTCTGTTTACCTATTTCTAAAATTTTAATTCAAGATTTTTAATCATCATCTCTTAACTAGAAAGTGTCCACTTGCTTTAAACATAGTTTTTACATCAAATAATTTACAATTTCAATATAATTTTTCGATATGCCTTGTTTTGTTAACTTACTTGTCAAATCTCAATGTGCAGTCTCAATTTACTCTGCACTGTTCTCAAAGCAATAACTATAATATGCTGTGAAGTTTTCATTCACAACGTTTGAATTGTACCCCTAAATAAGGTATTTTGAAAAGCTGTCGAACTGCTTTATAACCCAGAAAATACAGGATCATCCTAAGACAATACAATATATCCAAATGCTGTCTTAATTTATGAAACTCAGTTGACAAATTGTAAGTTATTAATTGGGTATTACTACCTCTCCAATCATAGTAAATATTTGACTCCCTTTTTCAGATACAAAGGAAGCCAAATTACGGCTCAAAATTCATGACTCAAGTCACCATGAAAAGATTGTTCAGACTATTTTTGACAATAGCTGAAAAACAACATTATAAGAATCAAATATTAAGCTTACTAACAGACTGAACATTGGAAGTTTATATATTCACCCAGTATTCCAACTGTCACTACATAAATGTAAAAACACTGAAAATTATTGTGGGACATTACAAGGTATACCTAAGTCCCATATTACCCTTGGCTCCTATAACTTCCTCCAAATTATAATAACTAATCATTCTTTTACATAGCCAATTGTCTGCATGGTGCTATTTAAATGCTGTGCTTGCCAAGTAAATATTGATAATATATGGTTAACTGTCATTTTTTAGTCAAAATACTGGATTATAACCAAGAACACACAGACCTTACTAAGATCACCAGAAACCACAAGAGTTATACAGTTATGAGGACTGCTGGTAGCAAATGAATTTAAAAAATAAAATTATATACAAAAATAAGCAGAGTCAAAGAAAAGGAAAGAAACAAGGTTCTCACTTCTGTTGTTACTGCCATGAATTTTAAAAAGCCCTCAGATTAGATATTTGCTAAACAAACCTAACTCAGCCTTAAAAGAGAAATGATGTGACTCACCTACATTTATCCCAAGCGACATCATATGATTAGTTATATCTTATATTAAACACATTGATTTGTAGGAGACCAACAAAAAGGAAAGAGAATTATTACTGTATGGGTTTCTTCATTTTACTCAATTATGAACTACGTTCAAAAACACAAATCACCAAAAACCTATCAGATCTGCAATAAACACTTTCATGAAGAGGTCCAGAGCAAAGTCACTGCCATTTACTTAGAAGAATGGTGGTAGGGGAAGGTTTTAAATCACAGAAGAGACCAAGTTCACATCGTTTACTGACTGTTAACTAAAAAAAAATTCATCTGAGAAGTAACTATTTCTTCTTGAATCTTCTATTCTCTTTTACAATCAGCAATATATAAGAATATTCATATACAAAATGTTTAATTACCGCTATTTATTACTAAATCATAAAATATCTCTAAAACCCTCTCAATATGACATGCTGCTACTACCTTTATGTACAGTAATTTTGAAGATGTATCCCTATTTGTTGTAGAGTATACTGAATATCATCAAACAGCTACGACATACTCCTGGTTTAAATTACTGATTACTTCAAATTTCATTTTAGTAATAATTTACCTATAGTAGAATTTTACCATCTCCTCTTTTGTTAATTATAACACCTGCCACTACATTGTAGAATATTTATATTACTTTTTAATAAGACACCTTAACTAAGGATTTCATTGCAAGTAGCAGAAATAGTTTAAGAAAAAAGACATATAAATTCCATAATACTACCTCGAAAACAAAATAACTCATCACAGTATTGTTCCACTCCAGAGACCACAAAATTAATCATTTTTTATCTAAAAAGAATCCAGATAAAAACTTGCTACAAAAATTGTAACTGCATCTCTTTAGACGTGGGTCTTATTTTAAATCATAATCTAAATTTTCAAACTGTAAAAGTCATGTTGAAATTAATTCCATAGTTTCCACATTGTGCCATATAGTATGTAAAACTAGTCAACATTCAGATGTAATGTGGTAATATATACCTCATATTTTAGGAGAGATCCCATGGTTTAAACAGTCAAATCACATCAAAATTGAGTGAGCAATTTCTCTACACTGCTGGGAAAGTAACCGACAAAGCTCTATTACAAATTTATAATTGTATAAATAATGTATTTTTAAGTAAAAGTCATTTGTGAACATGAAATGTTCCAGACAATTTCATATTTCTGCCACCATTCACAATTCTTTATTGTGAAAAAATTACTAAATTATAATTTGTAGTGAAGATATAACCTTAAATGAAAATGATTATATCAAATATGTATTTTCTATCAGTAGGAATTTGCTGTTTGGAAATGAAAGCTGCTGATAATTAATAGATTTTTATGTAACAGATTTGACATCATTTACCTTATTGAAAACTATAATGAATACCACTAAATTCTTAACATCCAACTCACAGATGAATTGAATTTTAGTCTCAGTCTAGGTAACAACCATTTGGTGTTCTATTAGTTTGTTACACTTATGAAACATTGATAATTCACATATAATGAGGTACTGCTATGTTACTAGAAATAATTCTCTATTCTAATAGCAATAAAACAATATGATATATTAAACCAACATTTCAATAAATAGAAGCTTTTGTATTTGGAAAATGCGATACACCTCGACTAGTTGGCAATTGCTGTCAGATAAGCTACATTAAAAATAGATGCAACAGAAGCTGCTTTTACATTATTCTTAAAATGTATGATTATGTTACTGTTCCAAGTTATGGCCATTTATAAAAACACCTACACACAGGCAACGCGGATATGACAACGTACAACTCAAGTTCATTTTTCTGCTTAATCCCCAAGAGACTGTAAACATTTCTCAGAATGGACAACTAACTTTTCGATTCCAGCTGCATAGAAATCACCTCCAACATTATGTAACCACGTGGAGACAGCTGCTTCCACCTACTCATTGTTTCGCAGTCATCGTCCACCAAGCTTACTGAACACATGATTATCGCATGGTGCTAAGTCTGGACTGTATGGAGGATGTTGCCATACCTCCCACTTGAGTCGCTGCATAAGTCTGGTTGTTTGGCAGGCCATGTGGGATAACATTACCGTGCAACAAAATCACACTGACGCTCAACTTTCCCTGTCGCTTTTCTTTAATTGCGTTACCCAGCTGGCTCAACATTTGAATATATGAAGCCGAGTTGATTGTTGCGCCTTTAGGTATAAATTACACATAATCCAACACTCCATGTCAAAGAACAGAGTTATCAACCCTTCCTGCTAAAGAATGGACCTCAGTGTTCTTTTGTGGTGATGTGTACCCATTCCATCAATATTCTCACTGTTTCAGGGGTGAAGTGATGGACCCATATTTCATCCTCTTTGATAATTCACTGTAGAATCTCGTTGCCCTGTACAGAAAACCATTTAAAAAATGCCAGTGATGATTGGAAATGTTTTCCCTTGTATACATTGGTAAGCACATGTGGGACCCATCTTTGACACAGTTCACCAAATCCAAGGTGCTGGTGAACAATGGAGAACACACTGCTATCTGAAATGTTCAGCATGTTGGCAATTTCCTGCAGTGTTTCACACTGATTCTTTCTAATTATCCCATCTACACAGTCAATATTGGTAACACTACGGGTGGTTGTGGGCCTGCCTTTGCCCGTGAGATCTGTGTGTCCAGCCCCCAATTGCTCACACCACTTTACAATAGGTGGCCAAGAAATTGCATGCTCACCATATACAGCAGTGATTTAACAATGATTGTAAGTTCAATTGAGCCATTTAGCCCATAGAAATCTGATGTTTGTAATACCTTAAATTAGGAGTGAACATCTAGTTGACGCGTCATTGAGCCTAGCCCACACTGCACATACAACATGAGGGAATACCACACCAACCTCCCTATCAGACGTGTCAGCAGTTACTGCAGCTTGCTCTGCATCGGCCACAACACACAGTGTGCTCGCACGGTGAGCTAGTGTAACTTAATTTTTCATTCACCCTCATATTTCAGAAAAGCTCTTAATTTATAACAGCATGCATACAACAATCAACCCAATTTTTACAAAGGCCATTGTATATAATAATATTTCTAATTAATAATTATAGGATCACACATAACTTGTCACTGATATAATCAGGTACACATACCTCTTGTTATAGTGCAAAACTTCTGCCCACAAGAGATAGTCACTTTCAGTTTAAAAAAATCCAAAATCAAAAAACCTGAATCGAAAATATTAAATAGAAACTAGTGATCTTACCTTCCTTGAGAAGTTCTATGAGTGCACTTATGAATCTGTAGTTTCACCGTATCTTCAAATGCTTCAGAGCTGTGTGTAGATTCATATAACGGGGCAGAAACAGCTGAGACATGGCTGAACACATGCTTTGTTAGAGAGCACCAAGATAAAAATGTCTGTACACAGAACGCACAGGCAAGTTCTGATAATGATGATGCTTTAAACAAGGATCTAAAAAAATAGAGAAATCAATTTTAGTTTAGTTACTACAACAACAAAAAATGTATTAACAATAAAAGACAACTTCACCAAAACAGAATATATGTCACATGAAATATGATTAAAGCAGTAAAAATTCTGAGAGCTTTATATTAATAAATATGCCACTTTTTTCACAGCTGCTCATTACCAATTCATAATACATGTCTCTAATGTAATATGCAGCACCAGACAGAAACTAACCCACCAACTATATCGCATTTCGCATTTAAAAGTGCAGATTCAAACGAAAAAAAAAAAACCTAAATGAAGCTACAGGAAATAAAAATGAAAAATGTGCTTTTTCAAGTTGGAAGATCAACAGAGGCTGCAACTGCTGTATACAAATAATTGAAAACAGTGATAACTTTTTGGACATGCTGAGAATATGGAATATTTTATGAGAGTCCTGTTGCCAGTGTGTATTACCCAAAAATGGCCATCACTACACTTCTGACCAGAATAGTCACAAGGCTCGACTGGAGATACAGTGTGCTGTGATTGAGGACTGGAAACAGCTTACAGACACTCCATACAACACTGGAACTGCTAGGATTAACTGGCGTTGCCAGTGAATTTTTGGTGTTCCAGGAGAGGAATTTTTGAACAGAAACTTAGAACAGCAACATTTTTAGCATCTCAGCAAGGGTTATAGTTGTGTTTAAGTTTGGTACCTCATAAGGAAAGCTATATCAATTTAAAGACTGAATACAACTTAACTGAAGAAATCCAGTATAAATGTACTTAAAATCTAGGCTGGAGAGGCATTTAAATTTTGAAGTCAAAAGTGAGGAGAAAACAGGATGAGCAATAGACATCACGAATAAAAGTATTAATGTTAATCAGAAAATACTGACTACATGAATCAACGTAATAAGGGAAAACTGAGAATTGTGGGTAAGTGGTGCTGCTCTGGACATGTGTTCAGGAGGAAACAGATTCAAATCCCCCAGGTGCCATCTAAATTTCAATTTTTTATTGTTTTGCAAAATAACTACAGGAGAATGGCAGGATGGTTCCTTTAGAAATTCTATTGTCCAATTACTTCTCATTCTTTATCCTCAGACCTTTCCCGCTTCTAACAACTTCGACATAGATGAGGTGTAAGGCCCCAAGCAAACAAACAAACAAAATTTGAAAGCAGAATTACCTTAAGCAACCACAATATCAATATCTGTATATTATTATGTTCCTAGGATCTTTCAATACTATACGTTGAAGATGAATGTTTAATAACAATTTTGATAGAATTCATCTTATAGGATGTATCACTAAACCACCATATTAAGTAGCTGCATTATTCTCAAAGCTAATCACATCTGTTTCAAAGCCAGAATTGTCAACAGAGAGCAACTGACTGTTCCCTACACAAGATTAAATTCTAATCTGAATTCGATAAACAAAATTGTATGCAAATATGGCCTGAAAAATAATGTTTCAAATAGCAACCATAAGTCAATCATGAAAAAAATCATATAAAGAAATATTGAAACAGATTTATATTTTGGTCAGAATGGACACATGTTGAAGTGGTTCATGTTGTATAGGATGTGCAGTTCCATTCTTTTATGTGAGTTTCAATGCATAGTTGAGAGATCTCTTAGAGTGTGAGTGACAGGTACATATGATTTGGTGAGTGCTTACGTGTATGTTGAAGTATGTTGGAGGATGTCTGCCTATCTAAGTTCATGTGTATGGTGAGCTAGAGATGAAATTTGTTAGGCATAAGTGTCTGTGGATGTCTGAATGTCTATGGTTTAGCGAGCCAGATGGTTTGTATGGATGACTTTGCCTGTGAGTATACGAGTATATTTTTTTTACTTGAGGCTTTATGCCCCATCGACAGTCAATGGCCTACACCTGGAGTAATTTGGAGAAACCATGGAAAACCGAAATCTGGATGCCCAAACAGGGATATGAACCGTCGTCCTCCAAATGCGAGGCCACAGCGTTAAATACTCACCCACCATTCTCGGTGTGTATATGAGTGAGGCTATAGTTATGGCATCTACATCTACATATATACTCTGCAATTCTCAAAATTGTGGGTGGCAGAGGGTGCTCAGCACCAAAGCTAATCTCTTTGCTGTTCGTTCCAATCCCTAATGGTACGAGGGAAAAAAGAATTCATATAAGAATCAGTCCGGCACCTTATTTCTCTAATTTTATCTTTCCTGTCCTTCCGACTCAAATAGGTTGGTGGAAGAAGTATTTCACTACACTCGTGAGCAAAAGTGGGAGTACACATGTTTACCAATAAGTTTAAAAGAAACGTGTGTCGTCTATCTACCATAGGCTCCCAGCCTAGTGTACTAATCAGTTCTGTGACGCTTTCATAAGGAGCACAAGCGGTCACGAATCGAGTGGCTCTTCTCTGTACTTTCTCTATACTTTCGATCAACCCCTTACGAAACGGGTCCCAAATGGCACAACAATAATCCAAATGTGGACGCACAAGAGATTTGTACACTATCTCATTTGTTTGTTCATTACAATTTTTCAAGATTCGACCTATGAATCGCAGCCTATAATTTGCTCTACCTACTAACGAATTAATGTGTATGTCCCATTTCATGTTTCTCTGTACTGTTACTCCCAAATATGTCATAGAATCGACCATATCAATAACTGTATTGTTTAACTCGTATTTCTGAACAATTGGATTCTTTTTGTTAGTTATGCTCATTGTCTTGCACTTTTTACAAGTTAGAGTAAGTTGCCACTCAGCACACCAAGCCAAAATAACATCCAGATTGCGCTGAATTTCTAAGCAATCGGCCAAATTTCTTACTTCCCTATAAATAACCCCATCATCAGCAAACAATCTAAAAAGGCTTTTCACTTTGTCTCCGAGATCGTTTATAAAAATTAAGAAAAGAAGTGGTCCTATTACACTTCCTTGAGGTACACCCAATGTAACATCTAGATTAGAAGAACTTTCTCCTTCAACCACAACATACTGCGACCGACCAGTTAGAAAATCCTTTATCCATTCACAAAGCTGATCCTATATACCGTACGCTCGAAGCTTTGCTAAAAGGCGGTTGTGTGTCACAGAGTCAAAGGCTTTCTGGAAATCTAAAAAAATTGCATCTACTTGTGAACCTGCATCGATAACTTCCATTACGTCGTGTGTAAATAGGGCCAGCTGTGTTTCACATGATCTTTTTATCCAAAATCCGTGTTGATTTGTTGTAAGCAAATTAGTTTCATCTAGAAAATTCATAATGTTCGAGCATATAATATGCTCCATAACTCTACTACAATCAGATGTTATAGATATGGGATGATAGTTTCCAGGATCACTTCGATCACCTTTTTTGAAAATCGGAGTTACTTGCGCGATTTTCCAGTCTGAAGGTACTTTTCGCTCTTCTAATGATTTACTGAACATATCAGACAGAAATCGCCCGATTTCCGCCGCATACTCTGAAAATACTCTTACTGGAATTCCATCCCGGCCCGGTGGTTTCCCCCACTTCAGGAGCTCTAATTGCTTAATGATACCTGCAGTATCTATTCGTAATGATTGCATCACCGACTCGCCATGGCGTGGGAATTTGGAAATACTATCCTTATGTTCATTTGTAAATGAATTTTTGAATACAGTATTTAGTACATTAGCTTTATTGCGGCTTTCATTAACCTCGGAACCTTCACGAATTAGTGCTGGAATATTGCTGTTGGTACAATTAACTTTTTGTACATACGACCAAAATTTCTTTGGGTTTTCTGTCAGACTCTTAAAGAGAGAGTTGGAATGAAAATCGTTAAAGGCCTTGAGCATTACATTCTTAATGCGTCCTCTTAAATCAGCTAAGGTTTCTGAATCGCTGTGACACCCCTTCCTTCATAAGCGTGCATGTATTTTCCTTTGTTTTTTGAGTAATCTTTTGACTTCGCAATGAGAGTTTTCCCTAACAACATGACCTCCTCTGAACTTCGTAGATGGGAACTAGCCTACCAGAATATCCTTCACACCAGACATCCTCCTGGCCTCAATCTCGAATAAACTCTGTCCACTAGACCCAGCATTTATTATCTATACCATTTACATTTTTTGTATTCTGTATTTACTATTATCCATGCTATTTACAGTTATTTTACTTTTCACTTATAGTTATATATCCCCACCCAGTTATTATTCACCTCTTTCAATAATAACATATCATCATCAGTATCGATTATCGATCTAATATTTGAGCTAACTCTCCCCCCCACCCCCTTTCCACCTAAACTACCATCCGCACCTGATACGCCATTCACCAGTCGGCCGTCTATGTGTACACATGTGACGCCGCCTTGGGCTTCACCTTCTGCATGTTTAAGGCTGCTGTAGGCCGAAATATTGCGCATCGCTTGCGTTTGTTTTTTGATCGTCATCCCAGCTGGCTTCATCTGTGGTAAGTGTTGGGTCATATTTCCCTATCCTTCCACAGTTTTATTGCCTTAAAACTTTTCCCTGCTCATTGTTATTATATATATATATATATATATGAGACATATCTTGCTAATGGCTACTGCCCTGAAATTATCAGGAAGTTCATGGCAGCACATGATGTTCAAACACCACCAATAGAAGATAAAAACAGACCAACTGACAGACCCGTGGTGGTGTTACACTATGACCACATGGTCACAGATAACATTGGTTGCCTTCTTAAAAAAATACCTATCCAGTGTACAGAGCATCCAGGAAGATGTCAAACTAATTGTCAAGGAAAAAGTGAGAGGGTGAAATTACAGACACTGGGTGTATACCAAACACTCTGCTGGTGTGGCCAGGTATATATCAGCAAGACAAGATAAACCGTCAAGGAATGGCTGAATGAATATAAAAACATTTTAAAAATAATGACATCGAAAATCAGCTGTAGCACTACATTCAACTGATACAGGGGAAGCTGCTTTATTCAATGGCAACAGTGTTTTACCTCAGGAAAGCAGATAGTAGTCCGGCAGGTCAGAAAAGCATTGGAAATTAAAAAAAAAGGCCCATAATACAAACAAGGATAGTGGGCTGCAGCTTGTTCAGGAAAACAACCAAATCAAACCACCCGTGCTGGTTGTGGTAACAAGCATGATGCCACCTCTCACAGTTCATGCATGCTTCAGACAGCTATTCACAGGTAGCAGCATCAGCCGACATGGCAGTCCTCTGAAGAAAGATGCAGCTAGATAGTTGAAAAGTCAGGGTTTTTTTTTAAAAAAAATATGATGCAGCTCCACCCAGAGAACCAATTTAATTTTAAAGCTAATTCGAATTTATTTATGATGGCAGTGAAATCAACGGCAACCAGCGTCACTCAGCTGGGGCGCATATACATTGTTTAGAAACAATAAATGTGCACTGAAAAGTCCTACTCAACAGATTTTCAGAACAGCCTTTATATTTGAGCTATGGATTTGAATAACTAACAAAAATAAATGAAATCTCACTCCCCCCCCCCCCCCCAAAAAAACATATCTTTTAAAAACAGGACTAACTCCCACAGCTATTTGGTGACAAGAAGTTATGAATTTTTTCCCAAGCCATGTCTACACCATACAGTGAGTATTGACTATGCTTTCTTTAAAAGACTATCTTATATCTTTGATTTAAAATATAATACAAAAGTCAGGTGACTTATTGTGATGAAAATGTTGCCTTTTGAGCACCTGTAACATTGATAAAGCATCACAGTCAATGTATTTATGTAAATAGAAGTTTTACAATCTAATTTAATGTCCTCATATTTCAGTAAACTAGGTTGTTAAACTAGTGACTTATGATGACATTTCAGTAAACTGGATTTTAAAACTTCTATATACAAAAATACAATGCTTTATTGCTTTTAAAAATACACAGGAGGCAATAATTCCCTTGCACCTCTTTTGGCGTTGACAAGTCTTAGAATAAATCGTATAAATTATAACTTTCTCAGCAACAATGCAATAGGACAGGTGATATTTATGTGGGAAAGAAGGTAATATATATCCACCACTCACAATAGTCAAAGGGAGGCTGTAAAAGCAATAGTAAAATACAGCACAAACACATAAAAGACAACATTTAAACTCAGAAACTCTGTTTCCATTAAGTCTTAGATCCTATAGATTTCTTAGTATTTATGGAAATAATTTGTAATCTCCTCGACATAATCATAGTTTCAAATTAGATATGTGTCCACATATCAAATAAGAT
Organism: Vandiemenella viatica; assembly: GCA_031002005.1. Lineage (NCBI taxonomy): Eukaryota > Metazoa > Arthropoda > Insecta > Orthoptera > Morabidae > Vandiemenella > Vandiemenella viatica. Next base: position 70,183 of record JARYHS010011472.1, read on the forward strand.
TTTTAATCATATTGGGTATTTGAGCTTGAATGCCATTACAATCATCTTTTAGCTGATAATATGTAAGTGGTATTCTAGTATATTTGCTTGATATGTGGTGTGTTTTTTGGCTCAGATAGCGAGGATTGCCACCGTCTTCACAGCAATAAAACTGCGAGGACTTCACACAGCATAAGGGCAAATTACAAGCTCATACCGTAGTAACGACCACTGGTAAATACAAAGCATACTGAGGGAGCACGTTTTATAGCCAATGGGTAGGGGTGAGGGTGAATGTTTAGCTGATTTAATCTGGAACTATGTGGCTAAGGGGCGATGGATAGAAAATTCTTGGACCTCCAGGCTACAGTTTTCCCAATTTGGTAGTCCCACACTTAATTTCTTTCCTTTTATTATTCAAAAATGAAAGTAAAAATGAAGAAACAAAGTGAAAACAAGGAAATTTGATACTTATGAGGAAATAGTCAGACAGGATTCACAATAATGGACTATGCAATAAAAGGCTAAATAGTTAGGTACAAAACAATAATTATTCGAAGGACAATTAATTTCAAATACCAGTATGCTTACGAAAATAAGCTGATAAAGGTATTAAAAGAAAGAATAATAATTAAACATAGGTTCATGAAAAAGTATACAAGTTATAAAATTTATTAAACGATTATTTTCTTCTAAATGCAATTAAATTTTCCAGCATCATAACATTTACTAACCTTAAAGATTTGGTCTTTTTTGTGCTTATTGCTTTATGCCTTGTCAACATCATAAGGCAGCAGGAAAGGACTGGTGGAAATGAACAGAAAGGAATTTGGCCATACCATTTGCTTGGAGTGATTTTAGGAAATATGGAAAATCCAAATCTGGAGGCCATACAAGGATTTGAAACCTTATCCCCTCAAATACGAAGACAGAGTGTTACCACTCACCCACCATGCTTCGTGAGATACTACCATGAGTCAACAAAGTAAATGTTTTATCTTCCTCTTGGCAGTCACTATTTGCATGTATAATATAAGAAAATTCGTTTGTAACAACAAATGTTATTTAAATTATTTTAATGATACTATAAAAATCAATTACTAAGCTTTATTTGCATCCATAAAAACATAAAACTGTAATTTTAATATCTGATGATTGTTATGCTAATATTAAGTTTTATCAGCAACAAGAAAAACATTTATCTTAGAAAAATGACATATGTCAAGCAACATAATCTACATTTAAGACTGGGGTAGGTATTGACCAGATTTTAAAGTAATATAAATTTGTATGGCAGCAGCTTATTGTTTAATAAAAAGGTAGCACCTTACCTATCAGTAACAGGTTCCATTCCTGAATTCTCTAGTTCTGCATCTTCCAGCATATTCTTAAAAAAAACAATATTATGTACACTTAAACTAGGAAGATAATTTACAGGAAGGAAAATCAGACACATTCACGAAGTAAGTGTAACACCAATACAAACATAAAAAGTTTTTCTTTTTAAGTTACTGACCCTTATTATCAAACCAAACATAAATACAAGCAAACAACATCAAATATTCAAGTCACGAACAGTTTCTAAATTAAAACTTCAGTAAGTTTCAAAATATCATCTGAACATACTGGTCTGACAAAAGAAAAATAATAAACGGCTACAAGAAATTTCTTGTGACTGTTCATATAGACTTTTTGATTTATAAAAGGCATTGCAAAAATTATCGTATATAATAATAGAATATTTTATATCATATATAAACAAATTCCATAGATAACATAAATAGGTTAATTTTTGTTATTGCTTCATCTCTGGCCCACAATATGATTATGAGAACGACGAGAGAATTGTCATCATGAAATAAAAAAAATGGTAATAGCATTTATGAAGAAATGATCTTGTGTTCAAATGAAGTGATTTTTGGGAACTATGTTAATTATAATCTTGAAGGCAGGGCCTAGCATAGTGCACATGTCATACAGAATGACTGCCTCATCATTATGTCTGATCCACCAGGTCTGCATAGAAATATTCAGTTACCAGTTTGAGTACTTTCATAAGATTATTAGATACAGAAGAATAAGGATAAATATCTATCGAATACATCAATGCTGATCTGGATAAATGGAAACACCAAAAATTACAGCCAGGGTGTTTTTCCTTTTAATTGAGGCTTAACGGCTCATTGGTACCGTTGAGGCTCAGAAAGGACTGAGGAAAATGAATGAGGAATGAACTCAGCAATTCAATTTTGAAGGAATCACCATGACATTATCCTGAAGTAATTTTGAGAAACCATGGAAATCTGGATGGCCTGGCCAAGATCAGACCAAGATTCAAACATACAATCCACCAAATGACAAGGACTAAGTGTTGGTCTCTACACAGGGAAAGCAAGCTTCCTCAGATGCGAAAGTCAGTACTGGCAATTGTAAAAAATCACTAAACTGCTATTCAAATCAAATGTATGAATCATTTGAAAAAAATATGGCTCATCTTAGGCAACTACCAACTCCAAAATTACTATAGTATATTATCCATAATTCTCTGTATTGACATGACTGTATTACTCAGACAAAAGGTAGAATGAGAAACAGCCTTCAGTCACTAGAATACAAATTTTATTGTATTACACAATGCATTTTGGACCCTGTGTATCCATCTTCAGGTGTCTTTGGTATTTACATTGGTTTTAAATTTTTCTTAAGTGGGATTCGTGTCTAGTAAAGTTTGTTCCTGTACTGAAAAATGAGTTTTATCATGAGAGAAAGGAGTAAACATGAAAAAATTGTAGAAAACTTACCAGAATTGA
>JARYHS010011473.1:0-56998 GCA_031002005.1 Vandiemenella viatica
TAATAATTAACGATAGAGATGATGTACTTAAAACTATGAAATTTTCCCTCATCAAAGTGGTTAAAGGTCCAGTATAACTTTGAAAATAATGAACGAAAATACGCAAACAGATGAAAGCTGTCTGTGAGGAGAAAGGCAAGGAGCGGAACAGCCGCAGTGTTACCAACTGTTCCTAATATAATCGCACGCTGCTGTTTAAGCACAAATGCCAAACAGTGCTGATATGTTTCTGCTTTTAACTGTTTTATCAGTCCTGCAATAACGAAAAAATAAGAAAGTGACACGCTATGAACTCTGTACCTCCAAACTGATTTGTATCATGACTTTAAAATTAACATTAATATACCACAACGCTGGATACAGAAAACTGATTCTTTTCATATGAAAATTAGTCCAAATATTTGAGCAGATGCTGTGTTGCTAAATGTTCTTAATAGAATGGAAATTATTTGTCCGTTATTAAACATGAAATATTTGCTTTGTGATGTATTGAGGATTTTAGTTGAGCAGTAATGGCGATAGAAAAAGTAAATTTCAGAGTATTGCAGTATTAAATTGGTTTTTACGGAACTGAACTTTGACCTGGGCAAGGCGACACGGGAATACGTGAAAAACTGATTGCAAACACCGATGCAACCTATTTTCCAAAGAAGACAAAACGGCGATGTGGGGAGGTACCGAGTTTACGAACTTTCGTTACTTCAAAATCAAGCATATTTTACAGTTCTATCATCCGTCGTAAAATTCTAAAGGTGCATTGCGGGCGTCGTGTGGTTTGTCGCCATTTTTTTTGGTAGACGCGAAGCGTTAAGGACTAGAGGTAGGCAAAGTGAGTCACTAAAAAGAGCGGTGCTCATCTGGTCACTCTATGAAAAGAACTAGTTCCAGTACCGGATTAACCACGTAGCAGGAGGTAGCAAATTCTACGGGCCTCACGCCTCCTAGGGGGGCCCCGCGCCTAAGCTAGATGGGCAACATCTTTTTTTTTTTTTCCTCTATAATTTTCCCCCTGACGGCGAAACTTAATCCTGCCCTGACTAGTTCTTTCCAACGATTCACCAGTTCACTAGCTCAGTTTAAACAAAAAGAGCAGTTATATCTATATTGAGTGTAGTATCTGTTTGTTTTATTTATATATAGACTGATTTCTTAGGTTAATCTCACATCGGTTATTTTCATTTACTTTTGAATTTATTCTGAAACAGTTTTGTTTCTTAAATATTACCGGATTACTTTCACGCAGAAAAGGCCATTTCAAAGTGTCAATGAAATATTGTTCGGATTGCTGGGAATGATAGCTACGCCATTAGCTGTGTCCACACCTATTCAACTTTCGGTCGTCAAAGGCATGCGTCATGTTGAATGGGGGAGAGGCTCGGAAGGCATGCGTCAGGGGCATGTTCGAGATCCTCATTCCGTTCAACAAACCGGGAGGCACGGCGTATTGCAAGCGTTTCCAACTGAAGTGGATTCTCGTGCGTCTCCGCTTGCAATATGTCGCTCTCCAACGACGAAACGCTTTCATTTTTTGAAGATTAACGTTCGTTTTCATTGTTATGGGACGTCAAAAATAAATATTATATTCATTTAAGTGACAGTACTTATAATAAATATTTAGTAGTTTTCGACATCATTTATAATTAATTCATGCTCATTTTAATTATCATTTTGCACTGGTTGATTTGTGTGAAGAGTTTTGACAATGTAGGATTGTGTGTTTTGCGAAATTATTGAACAAACATTCGGTGCAGGATGCGTAAAATTCAGAGTGCAGCATACAGTACTTGCACGTAGGAAATATTTAATCTCGTTTAACGAATGGTGGGAAGGCTCAAGCTTCATCATGTACTTAGTATATCAATAGGCAGATTTAAAGAGCATTAAATTTCGTATTATTCAGTAAACACCATTTGTTGTAATAAGCAGTCAGATGCAATTACGTGAATTTTTGAAAGTATCAACGAATGTTGTGAATAAACAAAAATCATTTTTACAGTTGCATAATATCTTCTAGTTAAAAGTTTCAGATTATTCTTTGGAAGGGAATGCTTTCTATGTTAGTCGATGTCAGTCAGCTTATATGTTGTAAATAACTTCGCGAGATTTACGCTCGCGAAGTTATTTACATCATAACTACGGCAAAAACAGCAACTTTTTTATGATGTCAAATGCAGAGTTCGGCATAGCGCTGTAACATCAAGAGGCTTACACAATGGACAACTATTTAACTTAATCAACACCTTTTAATCTTAACTTTCGTATTGCTATGCTATTTTTCTCGGATCAAGAGCAATTCGTGCTAATATATTAGATAAAACGCGGGTAGGTAATGTGCAGGTTTCTTTCTTACAGAAACTAAATTTATTGAAAGTATGTTACTCAGCTATATTTTCCAGATACATCTCCAGTTGAAAATGTTTGTTATATTATTAGAATTGTAGATGAAACTTCCTTACAAGTAGTTATCTTGCCATGGTATGCTGCCTATCAGTGACATAAAATATTCTACGAATTCATCCCGCAATTCGGAAGCTTTCAGAGAGTCTTAGAGGAATTCTCCGAAGTGGGGCGAAGCCAGTGTCTTTTGCGGTAGTTCCGCGCCAAGTTCCGGGAATAGTAGTTCCTTTGCTGGCATCTTCAATGACCAAAGATCCCACTGGACAGTAAAACCTTTATACGAAGGAAATTGTGCAGATATACGCAACATAAGACTATGTCCACAATCGTACTTTTAACTTAATTGGCCTTAGAAAAATTCGGAACACGGAAGCAAGCAGGCCGAAGGCATTTTCAACAGTACGTCTTCGGCAGGTATTGCGTCTCTGAATTTGGTGTCTCGTTTGAATGGTGGGTTTCACCATTGTTAGAAGAGTATAAAAATTTTGCTTCGATATTCGCGTTAAGTTTTTAAACAGCGCATTGTCATTGAACTGCAGTTCTTGGAGAATTTGCACATTTTGAGTTTTCAAATAATTCTTTACCCACAGTTTCCTCCGCGATTTTTCCCCCCGGGATTTCGCTAATATAAGAATGGCAGCTGTAATGCCCGCCAGACAAATTGAATCATCAATCTCGCTGCGGCTACACCGGAACACTGAGGGCATGCCTCAAGAGGCGTGAATGTGGACACTAAAGGGCATGCCTTCTGATGCGTGCCTCTAGCGTATACCTCAAGATGAACATATTGCAAGAGGAACGGGCAAGAGGAAAAGGCAAGTTGAAAGGGAAGAGTCACAAGTGTGGACATAGCTATTGTACTTCCGAGATGTTTTCGCTTTTGGTATTTGCCAGTAAGACGCAGTTAGATCTAATGACGTCAAGGAATCTCTTACACCCAAGGTTGTGCAGTATTTCATCCACCTGTGGGGGGTGGTCTCTCTCTGTCACTAGAAATTTATTTAATGTTCTTGCATCCAAAACAAGTCGAACAGATTAGTCAGCTGTACTAACAACTACCAGTGGGCTGTTAAATGGACTATTTGACCTCTCTATAACTTTCCATTTAATCATTCTCTCGATTTCTTCCTCCACTTGTTTTCTCTTGGCAACTGGTATTACATATGGCTTAATGTAAAAAGGTGTCTTGCAATTACAAAAAATTACATTCGTAACCATTCACAAGACCTGGGATATCAGAAAGCTCATCACTGAATTCATGTTGTATGTCTTGCGATGTTCATCATTAATGCAGTCTTTCCCTATTGTGAAACTCATCTCCTCTGCTTTCGGCTCTATATCTGGTTGCATGGCTCGTACTACCAACATTCTACTTTCTATCACAGGATAAATGTCCTAGAATTTTAGAACAGTCTTTTCAAAAAGAATCTTCAAAAATTTGGCTAGAGTTTCTACACAATCAAGCAGCTCTTTTTCAAAAAACTATAAAACTTACCAAAGGTAACAAAATTTCGGTAATCGAGGTAGCAAATGTAGTTAATAATTTAAAAGTTCAGTATGAAGATTGGTTAGTAAATAATTTTCTTCCTTTCTCTCTGTAATAGTATCAGCGAGCTATAAAAACAATAAATCGTGCAGATATGAATCACATTACAAAGTTCTATAGTGATTGCATAGATTATTTAGAAGAGTGCCTGGTACATTATAATGATATTTAAAATTTTATTTGGGTTACATTAAAACAAGAAATTAATTGGATTGATGTGCAAAAATCATTCCATCACATTATTCAAAATTTCCCATGTAGTAATGTTTTCTAAAATGATATTTTTAATGAGGTATCATTATTTAAAATAAATATTGGAAAGGAAAAGGTTAAGCAAAAATCATGATAGAGAACAAATGGTTAGAAATATTTCATTTGGGAACCAACCATGTTACACAGAATAATCCACTAAAAACTATGTAATACGCGCTGTCCTTACCAGGAGCTAATGCTGCGACTGAACGCGTTTTATTTACAGCAAATAAAGTGTGGACATCAGAAAAATCACAATTAAGTGTTGGGATTTTGACAGCCATTTTAACTGTGAAATATAATTTAACAAATTTTTGTGCAAAAATGTCATAACCTTTAAACAACGACAGAAATCTACCCAAAAAAAATTTCACTCAAATGAGAAATATGCCAAAGAATAAAATAATACTATATACAAATTTTAATGTATTATATTTGCAAACTGTACTTATGTTGAAATTAAAAAAAAATATATTACGATACTGTTTTTGGGTTCTATTAATATTTTTGATGCTCCAAGTAGACCAAATTTTTAATCTGAAAATCCCCCCTCGCCCTCCATCCCCCAGTCAATGGTGTCCCGCTTTACCAATGTTAAACTCTGGTCGCCTTATTCTTAACAGTATTTTAGTTGACGTGGTGCTGTACGTTGTATTCAGCACTAGCACTGTTAAACTTTACTTAACGAAATAACCAAAAGCAAAGAAGAGTCAGCATATTAGTGGGGAAAGAATTGCTTGTTGAAAACTTGGAATGTAAATACCTTGGAATTACATTTGATAACAAGCTTAACTGGACAGGACACATTAAATAGGTGGTAGGTAAAGTTTCAAAATTCTGCACTTGTTGGAGAGAGTGATGAGGGGATGTACGAGAGAAGTAAAGGAATTGGATTATAAAACGTAGGCCATACGATTACTAGGATATGGTAGTGTTGTATGGGACCCGTATTTTGAGTATCTAATACAGGAGTTGGAGACAGTAGCTAGGTCAACAAGGACCCCGCTGCCAACAAAAAATTATTTTGGGCCCTCATGGATGATCTTTCTTTATAGCCAAATTGCTGTTAGGGTCTCCCTGAGCTGAGTATGGGGGCCCCTAAGCAGTAGTGTATCTAGCTTCACAAGGCTGTCAGAACAAAAAAAAAGGTCGTTGCCCATCTGCCATGAAGGCCCCAGGGCCCTAAGAGGCGCGAATGGGGGACCCCTTAGTTGCGCTTGTGCCCCCTAAGCTGCGCTCATGGCTCCCTGAGCGTGGGGGCCTCGGTTCACTGCACCATCTAGCCATATGGTAGCTACGCCCCTGGTTGGGAGGGTGCAAAAAAGGGCTGCTAGATTTGTTTCTGGAAATTATCACAGAACGCAATCAGTAGTAGATATGATAAGAGCTGTAATGGGATTCATTGCAAGACAGGAGGAGGTGGTGAAGAGGGTCATGGGAGTGTACAGGGCATATATTGGTGATGCGTGGAAATATATTGGTGTAAGAATTAAAAGTAATTCAAGGAAGGGAAAAGACGACCATGTATTTCAGACACAAGAGTGTGGGAAGATCCTCTTTTTTACGTAAAGGTGTCAAGGATTGGAATAAGTTACCAAGGGAAATGATGAATAATTTACCAGAAACATTGAAAGAATTTAATGTTAAGATTTGTAGAGGGCAAATGTTGGTGGGTGTAGGAAAGGGGTAAGTTGGGTGTGTAGGGAAATTGCCACCACAGCGTGCGCTCCATTGCAATTTAATTAAATATTATTATTATAATATTAATTTGTGTGACACATTCTGAGACATGTTGAAATACAAATTATGAATTTAACATCAAGACAACGACTGACAAAACCCCTAACTCTGTAATGTGTTTTAATCTTCTTTGTTTCGTATTTGTGCGATTTTTTTCTCACGCTCTACTTGATAAGGGAGCGTCCATAAAAACACGTGGCTCCACCTTGGGCTCCTGTGAAACCCTCCTCCCCAAGCAGCCCGACGTGGTTTTCGCCTCAACTTCTCCCTCCCCCCCGCCCCCATTGTGGCACGTAGATTTTTTCGCTATTGAACCTAGAAGACATGTTGTACTGGTTTCTCTTTGACCACTATTTTAAATTATATAAGGAGATAATTAAAATTTCGGAAATAAATATTTGACAACTTTGCTATCATAGATGTTATAGAATTAGCAGAATTAGGAAATTGAAATCCACTTTTTGAAAAGAAATATCTCAAATACAGTGAAGTACAGTTTATGACAAAAACGTTTTAACACATCACTTATTCACTATATTTTTAAATAGCTGTCATATAGTTGTAACCTTCTTTTTGTATTGTTTCTACTTTCTACTCAGAAACAACTCTAATTGTATCTTTTTTGTGTGTACGATCTAGGAGCTACTTTTGTAATAGGATGACATAACTCAAATTACAGTAATGCACACAACAAAAATAAACTGGAGTTCTGAAGAAGAAGAAAAAAAAGTGAATGTATACTTATGATCACGGACAATATAAACACACATTTGTTGCCGTGAATCAAATGTCAACTTGACGGGTATAGGTGAACGGGGCGATACTACCTGAAGAGAACGAGTCCGACTGGAAAGTGACGACAGGGAGGCAAGGTGACGAAGACTGAAACATGTTTTCACCCCATTTTACAGATTGGGGATACGCTTAGTTAGGTATTGTATTCTCAAGACTAATAAATGATATGGGATACCGCATTGCTAGATTGCAATCCCTAGCTACATCCCAGCTAAAGTTTAAGTAAGTCATTGATTGATTTTTTTTAAAAAGAAGCACGAAATTTCTGCCAAGGCTACAACTTAAATTTTTTTGATTATAAAGTCGCACTATGGTATAAACTATGGAAGTACAAGGGTATGACAATAGAAAATATTAGAGAACTAGACCTTACTAAAGACTCAAATGAAACGGAAATATCCTAGAGAACCTTCTAAAGTGTCTCGGTGTACACAGAAAACTTTTACAAGAAAATTGTGATAAAATTTCAGATGATGTAGCTCGAAAATTATTAGTGTAATTACATAAATATTAATTAATTAAATTATAATTAATTAATTAAAATACTATAATATGAATTAATTAATTAAATATATATTATTACATTAATCAACGTTTTTGTAGCATGCATATTATCGGTTTTCTCTTGCCTGCCCCCCCCCCCCCCTTGAACAAAATCCTGGCTACGCCCTTGCAGATAGTAAACATTAGAAAAATGAATAGCAATGGTCCCAATACGCTACCATATTGCACTTTCATTTTAAGTTCCACTTCTTTTGATACTACATTTCCTACCCTTACTTTCTGTTTCGAAACCTTTTAAAAATTCTCCTACCCAGCAAATCACTATCTCATTCATTCAAATAGTTTTTACCTTATTTACAACTATTCTATGGCTCACTCTGTCAAACACGTTTGACAGGTCTAGTGCTACACTATCAATTTGGCCTCCCTTGTCCATTTCATCTGAAATATCTTGCATATATCCCACCAACTGAGATTCACGTGAATATCCTTGCCTCAACCCATGTTGCCTACTTGAAAACCATTTATATTCCTCACATATATTTCTGATGTGGTTGCATATCAGTCTTTCCATTAATTTACATACCACTGAAGTCAAACTGATTGGCCTGTAATTCTCAACTCTATTTCTCACCCCTCCTTAATGTACCGGTACTACTATCGCACTTTTCCAGTCCTGTGGTAAGCAGTAAGTATCCAGACTCAATTTAAATAATATTTGAAGATCCAGCTATCTTTTGAATATCTGTAGTAATATTATCTACACCAGCCCCTTTATGTTTTTTTTTCAGCTTTCTTATTTTCTTTATGATTTCCTCAGGATGAATTTCAAATTTTTAAGTATCTTCATTTCTAATTGTGTTATTAAGCTCGTTCTCCGAATTAGACCCTCCCGTTTCTGATGAAGCAGATCGCGCTTGGCCGGAGCTTACTGCTGCGAGCTGGCCTGGTCTTGCGGGGAAGGTCGAGTGCCTTTAGTGCCTGTTGATTGTCAAACACGGAGTAACATTCTGGTGGGCTATCTTCTCCGATATCCACGCTTCTCTCCCGTTAAAATTGTTAGATTTAAACTTTTTTGCAGTTTTTAAGCTCGGACTTATCGATTTAAGTCTCTGAAATTGGGGTGTAATGTAGAACAGACTCCTCGTGCTACACAGTCGGTATCCCAGACAGGCCTGTAGGATCTCCTGGCAACCAGGGCAAAGTAATCCTCTTTTTACATGGTGTATACCAAAAGTAGTAGGACTGATTTTTTTAAAAAAAAAATATTGAAGATATCTTTACAATTCCTTAATCCTCTTCGAAATAGCACCCTAGGGCAGCTACACACATAGAATTACGCTGCTGCCATTGGCCTTACGCCAATTCGGGGACGGTGTTGAGAGCCCTCGTCGATGCTGCTTGAACGTCCTGAATCGAGTCAAACTGCTGTCCCTTCAGCTGCCTTTTCATCCGTGGGAATAAAAAAAGAAAGTCAGTTGGAGCCAGATTGGGACTGTAAGCGGGGTGCAGCGACGTGGCAACGCCGAATCGGCCAACAGTTTCCTTCTTCACGTCCCGTCCAACGAAGGCTCGCATGAGCTAATCAAATATCAAGACAATGCTGATCGTGTTTTTTGACCGTTGTGGGGTAATTCATTAGGAGTTCGTTCCCCCTGGCAAAACTGTTAATTCGAACTTTTAAGTGAAAGTGCTAAACCGCCTGCGAGACCGAGTGAATCGCGTCCAACAAGTCATTTCCGACAACTGGACTGCATCACGTCAATGCGCCTGCCAAGGCGCGGTCTCCATCAGGCAACTGCTGGCCCGATTCGACATTGCCGCGTTGCTGCACCCCGCCTACAGCCCTGATTTAGCTCCATCTGACTTTTTTTACTCACAGGTATGAAAAGGCAGCTGAAGGGACAGCGGTTTGACTCGATTCAGGACGTTCAGTGCAACACCGACGAGGGCTCTCAACAGCTTCCCCGAATCAGACTTCCAGAAGGCGTACGGCCAATTGTGTAGCAGCCCAAGGGTGCTATTTCGAAGAGATTTAAGGAATTGTAAAGATATCTTCAATATATTTTTTAAAAAAAGTCAGTCCTACTACTTTTGGTATAAACCTTGTACTATATTATACTTAGAATAATAAATCTATTACTTGTATTCCCTGGACATCGCGTAAGGAAAAATAATGGAGATTTGTTTGTTTTCCTTGGCAACTAAAGAGCTTTTTAAATGATGCTCTGTCCTAAATGTCGCCATGTTCCCTAAATTGTTATACTATTTTCTGTACTTTCTGAACTACCATTATTAAATAGCAGTACGGTCATTATACGGACCGATCGTGGCATGTGAGCGGTAACGCTCTGGCCTGGCATTCGGGAGGACAAGGGTTCCAATCCAGGTCCATCCATCCAGATTTCGACTTCACATAATTTCACGAAATCGATCCAGGTGAATGCCGCGATGTATCCTTAAAAGAAAACCCCCGTGTCTGAATTATTTCCTACCAGTCTAATCACTACATCTTGTAATCAGAAATATTTAACTGCAATACAGTTAGCTACTAAGGTATTACACTTCCTATATTCGAATGGCATATACAGTAGCAGTACTCAAAAGCTATTCGGTCAACAACAAATTTTCTTCTTCTTCCACAGATTATTTTCCGACGTCATGTTTAAGACTCGATCACCATACCGGCCATACTAACGTTTATTTGGTTACCATCCGTCATAACTCAAGTGAACAATCACATATTTCGATCTGATAGTTACACGCTTAGCAAGTCTTCCGTGAAAATTCACATTTACTGATCACAAAATTGTTTTCACTGATCTTGCAGTCGGAGAAGATGTACATTTAGAATACCGCGGAGAAAACATTTATTATAACCTCTCCCCGCTACACAGCGCTGGCGTCGGAGCAAGAAGAAAACATAGGGACGCCTGCCCCACTGTAGCCACACGGCCACCACGTTCACACAGGCCATGGCCGAATTCCTTCCCGTTCCTTGTCTCCAGTCCCATCCCGTCTCTAATGACCTTAGCCGTCGACGAGGCGTAAAGCCATAAGCAAAAAAAAAAAAAAAACTTTAACACAACACCATTGAGCACACTCTCCATCGCTGTCGTCTGAAGACACAACATACTTAAGTAACATACCAGACCATTACTTTGAGTAACTTCCTACTAGTCAGTTACTGTACAGTAAAAAAATGTGCCCGAGACAATGTGTCCACTGCAGCCAAAATTGAATATTTCTTTTGCTTATGGTTTTACATATTGTCGACGTCGAGGTTATTAGAGTTACTGCGATAGTATTAATGGTCTGTAAAGAAGGTGAGACAAATATATCTAATGATTTACAGGATATTTATTTTGGTGGGTAAGTTGATGGAGCTATAAAAAGTTAACTATATATGAAATATCTGCGAGAAAAGAAATTGCAGAACCCATTTTACTCTGTGAAAGAATTTTCTTCTTGGAATTTGGTAACTAAGAATGACTGATAAAATAGTATATATGGTGTATGGAAGGGGAAGGTGACAAAGTTGTCCACAATTACTAAAATGATATATGGTTTTTTTTCTTTCTCTTGAAACTTTTGACTAATAAAGTAATTACACTGTTTACAAAATTTCACTCATATATAGTAACTAACATGGGATATCATGCACTCAAAAACTGCCGTGAAAAATTATTCATAGCAACAGGTTTTTAAGTAATTGACAGCTTATGAGTTGTTGGTAATATAATTGATATTGTTAATAGGTGTGTGTACTGTTTCACATAAATAGCAACTAACATGATATAATATGTAGTCGCAAATTACAGTGAAACTTATCATAGTAACTGGTTGGTAAGAAAATAACTGGTTATTAGATGCTGGTAACAAGTGTATACACTGTTCCACATAATAAGTATTAATTAACTCGGGATTTTATGTGTAGATACAGGAGATATTGTTATACTAATGGGTTGTAGCTAACTTGTCAATATATAATAATATTATCAATTATATAGTATTATTGACATAAAAAATAAGTGTATGTACTGTTCCACATCCCCGTGATTATTCTCACATGGGATCAAAGTGAACATATCTATCTATCTAAACGACAATATTAGCTATGGATTGGATAATCATTGGGAATTTGTAACATGGCTGAATAAAATATATTTCGGATAAAATGGACAAAGGAGGTCAAATTCATATTGTAGTACAATATCTTTCGAAGGCATTTGATAGAGTGAGACATAAAATGGTGTTGAATAAGGTATTCTTAAAAGGTAAAAGACAGGTTTTTTTCTTTTTTTGCTTCTAATTTTACGAGGTCATGAGAGGTTATAAAAGTCAGAGGAAAAGAAACGGGAAGGAATTCAGCCTTGGCCTTTTAAAGAAACCGTCCCAGCATTTGCCTGTAGTAAATTGGGAAAATCATGGAAACCCAAATTTGGATGACTGGACTGGCCTTCGAACGCCCGTCTTCCCGAATGCGAAACCAGAGGAAAGAGTTAGCGTATTAAAAGAAGTATCAAAAATGGAAGTGAAAATTGGAGTACCACGGGATAGTATAGAAGTTGTTTGCAGATGAAATAATGTTACAGTAGCATCAAAACAGGAGAAGACTGTGAATACTGCAGGGTGGACTGAACAGTATATCTAGCTGGGTAGGTCAACAAAGAATGAAGATAGATGCAAAGAAGAGTCAGCTTATTAGGTAGACATATAAAAAATACTACAGGTTTATTATGATCATATGGTGGGGAAAGAACTGCTTGATGAAGGCTTGAATTGTAAATATCTTGGCATAATACTTGATGATAAACTCAAGTGGGCAGGACACACTGGGCAGGCGGTAGCAAAGGTTTTAAAAATCCTTCACTCACTGGAGAGAGCGATGAGGAGAAGTGCCAAAGAAGTAAGTGTTTCAAAATCTTGGTCAGACTCTGCTCGAATATGGTGATGTAGTTCGGGAGCCACATTTTGAGCATCATACACAGAAGTTGGAGGAGGTGCAAAGGATTGCAGTTAGAATTGTCTGTGGAAATTACATCAGAACACAATCAGTAAACTGATACGATAAACAAGATGGATGCGTATACTAGGGTGTAGACTTGCGCACTATAGTTCGCGAAGGGGAGCACTCAGTTCAGTTCGCAGCTCTCTCGCGAACTGGTTCGCTCTTTTAGTTCGTTAGTTCGCGTCTCGAATTTAGACAAACAGATCGTTCGCTCGCCTTGCTATCGCTACTACACCTGCTATTTTGTTTGTTATGCCAGTTTTATTAGGAAATTAATTAATCGTTTTTTGTCGTTTCAAAATGGAATTTAATATGACCTTCTTAACAAAAGTTATTACTTAATAACAGCCCTTTCAAATGACATTAGCATGGTGAATGGCCACCTATAAACCAAAGTGCTCATTGTCCTTTGCAAAAATGGGAAAATTAAATAAATATTATATTTTTACTTTACATGCATTCGTAGAATATTAATTTTTAGAAGCCAAATTCTCCACAGAAAGTGATAATATTAAAAATAATTTTCTAGTATTCGTTGATAAATGTCTGGACTATCTTAATAAATGGTTAGATTTTAATGAAAGCAATTGGCTATTAAAAACAAAAACACACGAGGTTTAATTTGATGACTGGGAGACAATATTAGAGGTTCTAAATTTACAAGAAAAAATGAGTATCAAAGTGAACGAACTTTACTCAGAAGTAACATTATTACACGAAGTCTAGGTAGAAGTAAGAGCAGTATTTCATTAATAAAAAATGAGCTTTTGATCGACATTAATTTAACAATTGAAAGCGATAAAGCATATGGCAATTTTACTAGACAAAAAATTGTTAAATATGCAAGAAATGCAAAAAATATATGAGAGCTCAAAAAATAAAATAGTAAAAAACATCCCTTTTGTCCTTTTCTACTCTTTCGTAAAATATTATATTTTTAAATGTAATATATTTTTATAGGTTATACTAAAAACACACTACCATCAACCGAAAAAATGTTGGTAACCCTAGCGGCGAATGGTGCTAGTTCGCGACCGATAACGCTCAATTTAGTTTGCGACCTGTAGCGCTCAGTTTAGTTCGCAGCTCCTTGGCGAACTAGATCGCTCCCCTCTGGAATTCCAGAAAGACAGCTCGTTCGCTCGCTTTGCTAGCGCTACTGCACGCGCTCTCTTCTTTTTTATAGTAGTTGTGGCTATCGATGGTTGTCTTTTAATTGTTAATGGGATCAAAGTGTGTTTTGTTTTCACATTCCATATTCAATTTCCGTTTGTGACTTATGCAATAATTATTAATGTTGAACAGTTGTATTTCCTTTTTTTTTTCTTCTTCTTTTCTTTATATATATGTGTCATCAGTGAAATGTGTCCACAGCGAACTGTGTTTCCTTATAGATAATAAACTAAAACAAAAGTCGGTCTTCGGGAGAGGATCGAACGAACTAAGGAGCGAGAGATCTGGGAACTAGTTCGCGTAGTTCGCCTGTGGGAGCGCTCTTCCGAACTAGTTTGTTCGCGAACTACACAAGACTACTAGGGTGAGGCACTGAAATGTATCGGTAGAACAATTAAGCATAGTGCATGGAAAGAAACCGTGACCACAAGCTGTCACTCGATTTTCTGAGATGGGAGTGGGATATTTTCTCCGTAGTTAAGGAAGTCATGGACTGGAATAATAACACTCCTCCTTCTTCGCTACCTTTTGTCAAAAATTTGTGCGGCTGCCTTCCAGCGTTCTTCCTCTTCTAGGCGCCTTCTTCTTTTGGATTTTGTGGCTCCATACAGCCAGCTCTGGACATGACATAGCAGCGCGGAAAGCCTCTTCTGACGAGCAGTTGTGCCATCTATGAATGTCCATTAGCTTTCACCTTTGGCATAGTCAAATTTGGATCTATATTTCTACCCCCGCTTGCCCTTGCTATCGCCAAACATTTTATACCTATTGTCGTGTCGAAATAAGAACTAGCAGGGGAAGTGAAGTGTTGTCATTTGACTGTGTGCAGCGAGTGAGATTTTTTTTTTTTTTTTTTTTTTTTTTTTTTTTTTTTTTTTTTTTTTTTTTTTTTTTTTGTGAATTGTGTAGTTTCTGAGATGGATTTCTGGGGATCGGGCCGGCATTCACCTTCACGGCTGCAGAAATAGGCTAGAAACCACCGAATCTAAGACGGGTAAGAAATAGGCTAGAAACCACCGAATCTAACACGGGTAAGAAATAAGCTATAAACCACCGAATCTAATACGGGTAAGGAATGGTCAGGTGGAAAACTACATGCACCGGGGCAAATACTCGAACTCAATCAATCTGAAGTAAGAAATAAATGTTAGATGATTATTTTAGTTCTCTTCCATGTTTGTTGTACATTTTTATTTATTTCTTCCAAAGGAAAAACCATTTTACATGAATATATCTGATGATAGTTATTTAGTAAACACAATTATCACTATTTATGAACAATTAGTTACAGTGAAAACAAAAAGAAGACAGAAAAGGGCAAGTATAGGTTAATATTACTGAAACTAGAAGAATAATTACACAAGGGAAAATGATTAAATATTCAAAAACTAATAATAAGACTCAACAAACGACTACAGAAAAATAAAAATTATTACAGGAAATAAGAAACAGTAACTGTACGAAGTCTATCATTGGTGTTTCGAATTTTCTGTGTACCTGGTCATTGTGTTCAGTTTGACGGTCATTATATACAGGGCGTTCGCCGGGAAACGCAACCCACTGTTAGCGCTACAAGGAAGAAACTGCTCCCGGCGAGCGAGCGCTCAGTTTCCGGCATTGTTCGACCGTCGGCCGCGGACTATTTCATAATAATTACGCTTCATAAACTTCATAAACTTGTGTGCTAAGCATTTAAGTGTGACGTAATTCATTAGCTTAAAAGATGCTGGAAGTGTTGACCCTCTTGTGTAATGCACATTTCACATCTTCTGAACATATTTCGAGACACACGCTGCCCTAACTGACTTAATGATTTTTTGGGTGACTGTTCTAGTCGAAAAGCGATATCGTCAATTTTCTCCTCTGTGAGAATACGGTTGACCGACAGTCTCTTTTTGTTAAAAAATGAACCCGTTTCTCTTACTTTTTTAACCAGACGCAGAATTGTTGATTTAGCTGGCAGTAAAGCGCCAGGAAATTCGCGACGAAATTTACTGCGACACTTTTTAAACGACTTCTTCTTCACATATGTATCGTAGAGAAATATTCTTTGTTGCAAACTGTAACGTACCATAATTTTACTCACACTCAAACACGGTACAGATTAATAAGAGTATGAATCCCCAAACCAGCCAAACCGCAAAGAAACGTTTATTCACAACACTGATTAATAAGAGACTGAAGTCACAAACTATCTACAATGCAAAGAAACCGTTCTTAACAATGTAAGGGTCCCAATATACTGCGTCACTGCACTGTTGGGGCAGCGGAGGTGTTAAACAGTGCGGTGATTCACGGTGCCGAGTGGCGGAAACTGCTGGCTGGACTGACCGAGCAAGTTGCCGACGGCAACAGACTGGGAGGGTAGCGTTTTCCGGCGAACGCCCTGTATTTGTCTGTATACCTGAGTTGAAGAATTTTGTGACTTGTGTGATTTTTTTCTATATTAAGTCGTTCGTCCTATATTTCTTTCGAATTATCGAATTAAAAAAAAAAATATTTTCAATTTTGTGTGTGTCTTTGTTGATATAGATCATTACATGCCATTCTTTTTATTTAGTTTGTAGTGTGGTATATCACTTGATGTTGAGGTTTTGCTGTGGTGTATATATTATGTGTTGCTTTCTTTAACTGCTTAATTATTTTCTAATTTGTTCCTTCTACAATTATTTTCTTTATACAACGGAAAAAAATTGCTGAAGGGATTTAGACATAAAATTCGTAAATCACAAAGAACATCGGGGAGGGAGGGTGATGAAATTTAACACTGAAACAGCGTAAGATAATCATAAAAATAATAAAACAATGCTAAGAAATGTAACTGTGCATGCGCAGCAGCCTAATTCAATTCAACTGATTGCTTTATTACCGATCAGTTCATTATATATTAATAATACATGACATGAAATTGAGGAAAATAATACGAAACATCCCTTTACGTGGCTTTTTTAGTGACATACATTTGAGAAAGTAATCCTATCACATTTACCAGGATCGGAATATTTTTCTCCCCAGCATAAACTTTATTAGAACACTCGTAACTTTGAGTGGATTGCTTCGTTTCAATACTCAGTATCTTTGAATAAAAACCGTTAGCTTCTTGTTTTGTGTGTTTTACGTTGTGTTTGGTGTGACTGTAATAGTAGGTAATACTGCGTATTATTCTGTCCAGACAACAGGAGGAGGCGGTATGGAGACAGAAAATACTGTCCGCATTAAAGAAGAGGTGGGTTTACTTCTTTTGTGTGTGTATAGAGTCGTGCAGTTCATGTATTGCTGCTTCACAACATGGCGGTTGTTTTTATTTGCCTCGTGCTTACTAGTCTGTTGGCTCTGTGCTTAATGTTAGTCATTAATCTGTATAAGTGGAATCCTGTGATATTCGCCGTATATTTAACTATCTCAGCTGCAACATAGGAATCAGTTGCTTTATAGAAGTCGTGTATATTCAAAACAGTTTACACTGTTCAATATGGATGTTTTTAAACCCGTACAGTAGGTTAGTTTCCACTTTAGTGAAAAGATGTGAAAATTTTACAGTACTATTGAGAAAACAAAGCTGTTTAGCAACACATTCTCGTTTTTGCTGTAACGACACTCAACATGTTCACTGGAATCCCATTTGCTTAGAATGAGTTGTGAAGTGGTGTATTTTAACCTGACTTATTATTTATGTAGATTTGAGTAACGTTATGTTCTAAATGACACGTGCTTTATAGGTCAACCGGTGTCTTGTTGTCTGATGATTATTTTCTTGAATATCTCGCCCTCTTTTATTTCCAATTAGTTACATGTGATGTTCTATCAGTGCGCTGCTAGTTTCGTGCCAACACTACACACTGGCACTGACCGAGAGATTGTTGTCAAAATTTAAGAAACTTATTTTTTGTTAAACATGTCTGGCTCAATCTGTGATTTCTTATCAGTTAGTATGCTCTTATTGAACCTCAAGTGTAATGACACATTATTTACATTTCTTCTATTGTGCTTTTGGGAAGAGGTGTTGTAGAAATACTGTTTAAATATTTCGAGTAATAATAATAAAGCTGATGATTATAATTTATTGCACTATCACCACTTATTGTCTTCTGTTCTGACCATGTTTTTCTGGCAATCGGTACTTCGTAAGCTACAGGGAATTACTCAGGGATAATTTTAAGACGGTCGCCTGGTTTGGTGGGGTTGGAATTGTTCTATCAAAGCTTCTTAATTGCACGCACACTCAAAGTGTATATCAAACTCAAAACGCTATTTATTGCACAGATTTTCAGCAATTACACCCTGACCACCAAACCATATTTATTTTTCTCTTGTACTTAGCAGGTAACAAGGATTGCCCTGAATAATCGTTCCCAAAGATTGCTTGTTCTTCGCGTGTGTGAACTTTCTTTAAACTTTCACCAATGGACGACAAACACAATTAATAGTCTTTAAATGTACATAATATTCACTTGGCACTTAACTGACGTGGTAGCTGTTCCGAAGACTTCCTTTAACATGAGGATGCTTTACAGTTCGGTACAATCATGTTTTCCCGCACTCACGTTTACAACAACTCGTGCCATAGCCACACAATGACACTACTCTTGATCCTTACAGTCTATAGTCGACTTCACACTCGTTGATCGACTAGTACATCAAGATTGGCAGGTGCGATAACTATCGTAATGTGACTGTGGGTGATAGCACAATCACTGGGACTCGTCAAGAAATTGTCGGTTTGGTCTGAAAACTGTTACACACGTTCGTTTGGTGGTGCTATTAATATATGTTGCTCCAAGAGCTGTAAAACATATCCATGCTCACAACCTTCACTCGAAAAGTGCCACAACATAAGGCGGCGAGTGACTGGGAGAAAGGATATAGCGATGTATAATCATAACACTATCATTCCTTCGACTATATTAGTTATTGATATTTTTCTATTACACTCATGAAGATAGTGTATAATTCACAAACTTCACACAAAATAAAAAAAAAAAAAATTGCTGTGACATTACACACTAAGTGATCATTTGCAACATCCCAGCAATAATAATGTTACATGCAATAGAATACATCAACGACCAAAACTATGAAAACCAAACCAACTTAACTTTATTATAAAAACTAAGTTTATAGTATAGTCCATTAAGCTACAAAAAGAAGAGTCTATGCCCATTTTGGTCCAGGATGCATTCCAACCTATCCACAGGCACTGCTAATCATTCTGCTTGAAAATCATGATAACTTAAATGTTTAATAAATCCAAATTTCTAGCAAATTATGCATTAACAACAAGAACCAGACACCATTTTGGTACAGGCTGCATTTGAAGTATAAAAACTAAATTCCTTCAACCTAATGCTGAAACTAGCATATTGCCACACTTTCAATCTAATTATAAGCTACATTAATATGGTCGCAACCTACTTCGATAAATGCCGTAGAATATTGACATCTTGGACGTAACATGCAGATATGTTTCTTGACAATGTAATACCTATTATCATTGGACATCGCAAATGTGTGTGTAAATGAGGCAATTAAAATTACGGTTCAAAGTTGTTCTTTTTTTTAGTGTAATCATTTTCCATATTTATACTTTTTTAGCAACATATTCTCAAATAATATAGTTCAAGGAAGTTGTGCATGGCCGTTATACTTTGCTATAAGGCTTCTCCCAGTCACTCACTGTATAGCATTATGGCACTTTTTTGAGTTGTTGAGGTATCTCTAATACATTTTACAACTCTAACCAAACGAACATGTGCAACAGTTTTCAGACCAAAATGACAATTGCTTGATGAGTCCCAGTGATTGCGCTAGAGCCAAAGTATGTTTCTCAGTGACAAATAGGTCTGCATTGTTGAAATAATCAATTATGTTTTCTGTAAATAACACAGTTATAACAATGCTTTGAAACTCCGGGTAATATCTGGATCGCAATACTGCAATCACTACTTTCCTCGTTGAGGACAATGATGTAAACGCGGATTGCTGCTGTTACTTATGATGTACTCAATACTCCGGCAGCTGCAAATGCTGTTTCTTGCATGTACGGATTTTCTTGAATGGGAACAAACCAGATGTAACGTATCCATAATGTATGATTAGTAATAATAATTTTGATTATTAGTTGTATAATTATAAGGTTTTCTGGCGTATAGATCACGATAGCTTAATGACAGTGTCGGTACAGGGATTATTACAACATAAATTTTTTTTTTTTTCTGGTGGTTATGGTTAGGTTGAAATATGGCCTGGACCAGCAGAAAAATTACTAAATCTATTGAAATGCAGTATTTGTAAACAGTGTAATATGTGACTTCTATCGATTCAATGTGGTGATACTTATCCATCATTAAGTTGAGGAAAATATGTTAATAGCATTAATATGTCATATTCAGTAATATAGTGTTGTCAGGTAATATCTGTATTGAGATACCGCTGCAACCATTTACTGTATTGTAATGTAAACACTTCGGGATGAACAGAGTATGATGTTACTGAATGTGACATATATGCTCCGTGTACAGCTTTAAATGTCTCTAACATGGCCTTCCATAGAAAGTAGTCCATCACTAATACTTTTCTTATCGTGAAATCGTTAAATTTGCACCATTAGTACAGGAATAAATTCATTAATGATGAGGTTTTGGTGCAGCCTGGACGACACTGAAACGTAACTATTGAACACCTTATTGTGGATACCTAATTTCTATGTCGTATCCATCACTGTTACTGTTGCTTACTTCTTAATGCAGCCTGGACCATAGTGAAACATGACTGTCGCAAATGATATTGCCGATACCCAATTTCCAAATCATCTCTATCTCTGTTAGTATGGTCCAGGCTGTGTTACAACCAAAATGCAATATTTTTTATCTAGCTATTTTATTTTTTATGCAACATTACACGAACCGATTATCAGTTTGGAATGTTTTTGATATTTTAGTAATAGTATTAATTGTGTAAGTAATAATTTTCTTTAACTTTAACATTACGACCACACAGAATTATTACTTAGTATATTTGTAGGTCCCCTCTACCTGGTAGCACTACCGGGTTAGGTTAAAGCGGCTAAGACAGGGGCGGAATGCGCAGCCAATATAAATCCTGTCACCAGGTCATTACGACCACACAGAATTATTACTTAGTATATTTGTATGTCCCCTCTACCTGGTAGCACTACCGGGATAGGTTAAGGTGGCTTAGACAGGGGTGGAATGCGCAGCCAATAGAAACTCTGTCACCAGGTCATTACAACCACACAGAATTATTACTTAGTATATTTGTATGTCCCCTCTACCTGGTAGCACTACCGGATTACGTTAAGGCGGCTAAGACAGGGGTGGAATGCGCAGCCAATATAAACCCTGTCACCAGGTCATTACGACCACACAGAATTATTACTTAGTATATTTGTAGGTCCCCTGTACCTGGAAGCACTACCGGGTTAGGTTAAGGCGGCTAAGACGGGCGGAATGCGCATCCAATATAAACCCTGTCACCAGGTCATTACGACCACACAGAATTATTACTTAGTATATTTGTAGGTCCCCTGTACCTGGAAGCACTACCGGGTTAGGTTAAGGCAGCTAAGACGGGCGGAATGCGCATCCAATATAAACCCTGTCACCAGGTCATTACGACCACACAGAATTATTACTTAGTATATTTGTAGGTCCCCTGTACCTGGAAGCACTACCGGGTTAGGTTAAGGTGGCTAAGTCAGGGGCGGAATGCGCAGCCAATATAAACCCTGCCACCAGGTCATTACGACCACACAGAATTATTACTTAGTATATTTGTAGGTCCCCTGTACCTGGAAGCACTACCGGGTTAGGTTAAGGTGGCTAAGACAGGGGCGGAATGCGCAGCCAATATAAACCCTGTCACCAGGTCATTACGACCACACAGAATTATTACTTATTACTTAGTATATTTGTAGGTCCCCTGTTCCTGGTAGCACTACCGGGTTAGGTTAAGGCGGCTAAGACAGGGACGGAATGCACAGCCAATATAAACCCTGTCACCAGGTCTTTACAACCACACGGAATTATTATTATTTAGTATATCTGTAGGTCCCTTGTACCTGGTAGCACTACCGGGTTAGGTTAAGGCGGCTAAGACGGGTGAAATGCGCAGCCACCAGGTCATTACAACTACACAGAATTATTATTATTTAGTATATCTACAGGTCCCCTGTACCTGGTAGAACTACCAGGATAGGTTATGGCGGCTAAGACGGTTAGAATGCGCAGCCAATAGAAACCCTGTCACCAGGTCATTGCGACCACATGGAATTATTATTAATTGGTATATCCGCAGGTCCCCTGTACCTGTTAGCACTACAGGGTTAGGTTAAGTTTGAAAGCGCAGCCAGTTGAAACCCTTTCACCAGGTCATTACATTTACATGTAATTATTATAATTTTTGTCTATCTGTAGCTGTGTGTATAAAGCGTTGCATGTATGATTTGGACTCAGGTATTTTGTTGGTATTTTCCAATAATAATGAGTTGATATTGCCACAGAAAAGCTCACTAATTGTTGAAATTTTTCATCACTTTGAAAGCAACTGATGAAGTGCTCATTCTACTCCCTTGTTCATGCAGTTTGTGGCAATTTTTCGGTGTCATTTACTTCTACTGTCACTACTGAATGTAGTAAATGTGTAATATGCAACCTGATTTTCAGCATCTCTCACCATGTCCACTCTATTTTCAGTTTGTTTCTGCATACAGAAAAGCCACATTCCACTGTTTATTGAGTTTGAGAAAGCCATGGATTTTGTTCATAATTTATAGTAATATGCCTCCTTGGATATGTATTTTCTGATAAAGGAAAAACTGGATGTCACACGAAAATGTAAGGAATCGACTCACAGGTATAATTTCATTAGTCAGAAGTACTGAAAGTGTGTTTTATCATTTTACTGCTCAGTGGACTACTGGAAAAAATTTTCCCTGGCTCCAATATCATTGGGGATATTTTGTAATCTGTGTCCACTTTTTTCTTAATTTATATACTTATTAGGTGATTTAAATTTCATCTTTATTAAAGGTTATGGTATCAGCAGCTCATTGAAAGTAACTGCTTCTACTGTTGTCAGTAATGGTTCATGTATTACATTGCAGTTTTATTTTTTACGTATGCAAAAGTTTCATCTTTATTTCAACCTTCTAATATTATATCTTACTGTTTTTTACAGAATGATACCTCAAAAGATGCTTTTCGAGAAGATGTTTCGTTACCATATATTCCAGATAGGTATGAGTATTAACTTCATTTGTAGCCAGTAAGAACTATTATAACATTATTATAACTGGGGAATTACCAAATATTAGGTTGAAATGATGGAAAACCACTTAAAATTTCATTGTACTATAATGTTGAATACCTTCGTGATTCATTAATTCATTTAGTGCATGGCCATGTTCCTAATAATGCCTGGTGGTGAGTATGTATAGTCTCAGTTGACAGAAGGAATAAGTGGTCACAGTGCTGCTGGGGCAGATGTAAAAAAACATTAGTGATGACTGAAAAAGATGGCAGTGTTGGTTTCTAGGCCTCTGCATATTTTCTGCTAGTTGTCTGAACGAGATCTGATGATCCTGCACCATCAAGGTTGTTAGTTTCTGAAAGAAGATCTCATTCCTAGGGGATCACTCTCCACTGAACGTCTGTGTCTGAAGCTGTTGTAGCACTCCCTTATCCATGTGGTGTCATTTGCTTTCCTATTTATTCTTGCACATAGTTTCCTCCTAGAAATCACTAACCTTTAAGCATTATTTAATCCGATAGCATTCTTCGTGTTATATGGCATTTTTATAAACTGGAAATCTAACAGAACCACATATACTGCCTCTTTGATCTGTGGTCTATTGGCTACTGGCAGCTTCTGCAGGCTGGATGTATATTGTATTAGAGTTACCTATATCCTTGCACTATTTCACAACTTGCTACCTTCTTTTTGCACTCGAAAAATTAAGGTTGAGTACTTTATTGACATAAATAAGTATATTATTGCCTTTACTAGAGTGCTTTTCAGGGAATTGTTCAGTATGTGGAATGAAGGCACTAGTATGGTGGAAAGGAACTGGAAAAATCTTTAAAATATTAAAAAATATGAGAACTAATGTTAGTCACAGAACAAAATAATAAAAGTACGTAAGAATACGGAGGTGATAAATTGAGATTGTTAAATTATTTAAAAATAGAGTAAGGAATCAGCAGTTTAACATGGAACTTAAACCTATTAACATCAACCAAGAGGTAAATCAAGGTTTTTTTTTCTATGAAAAGCTAGAGACTTGAATAGAGATCTAAATGAGTCAGCGAGAAAAAAGGGGAACTGGAAGAGTATTTAAACATTTGTGGATAATTATCTGAAAGAAGTTACTGTGGATAAGGAACAGGTGAGACCATTAAATAACTGGTTTCGTGAAATCATTACAGGCTGACAGAAGGGGCATTCAGAAAAAGAAGCTAGAATCATCAGACTATTGAATTAAATGTAAATTCTAGGAATACCATGATATGTGATGTATTAAAAACAGACAGTAGTGACTTCTTACCACACCAATTAAATTATTATATAGGTTTATTCTAAAGACTTTTTACTAGACGTAGGGCATAGGAGGGCAGATTAAGTTGACTTGGATGTTCTGTAAACTAGTGGATAGCTTACTATCCAGTTGTAATACTTCTTGTAAGGAAAGAAAATTAGCAGCATCTGTATTACAAAGTTCAAAATCTGAGTCTATATGCAAGCTGTTTTCGATTAAATGGACAAGGGATTTAAATTAATATTTTGGCTGTGGATTTATAAAAGGGATCTTGCAGAATAAGGTATAGAATGGTGTTTGACAAGGATAAGACAAATGGGGTTAATCAGGTGGCATCTTTCTGGTTGGATACATTCTCAATATGTTGGAAATACAGTGAACCATATTTATACAACCTGTTCGTATTTTTGCAGATAAACTAAAGCTTTGTCATCTAATTTTCACCATTGATATAACTACCACAGTTGATTTATTATTACAGTTTGCATTTTCAATCTATTAACTAGTACCTGAAGTTGATTACTTTGTGGTACAATGTATATCCTGTGAATTCTTAACCACTTACTTTCAACTTTGTCCTCATCTAAATTAAACTATGTTATGATGTTAGAAAACAGCAATTTTATGTGTGACTTTACGACTCAGTATGGTCAGTATGATTGTTTATTGTTTGATACCTGTTGATACATTTTCTTCTCTGTACAAATTTCTAACAGCTGTTCATTACAAAAGGCAAAGTTTTTATATTGAATTTCATCGATGTATATATCATATGTTTGTCTTATAAAATGTTGGTTTATTTTTCTTTGTATGCATTAGGTTAAATTTGAGGATGGGGGTATATTTGTGTGTTTGTTTTGTCTATGGTACTTTAAATAATAAATATTAAGTGTCACATCTGATAAACTACAATTTTTTTTTTTTTTTTTTTTTTTTTTTTTTTTTTTTTTTTTTTTTTTTTAAGAAAAAAAACTGTGCTATTTCTATAGACGTTAAATAAACTGGATTCTTACTACACATATTTCTGAATCTGTGTTGCCTTTTTTTTTCTTGTGAAGAAAACTGCCAGGGTAACACTGAAAACTTCGTTTTCTTTCTTTTCAAAATACCAAGAATACCAGAAGATCAAATTATACAATTGTTAAATTAGTTTATAAAAGTCTAAACTTTAAAAATAATCTAAACTATCTAACTACATAATAATGTCACAAGTGTAGGATGGTTTGAGGATGTGCTTTTTTCCCTTATTGTCGAATGTCTTAAGTAAAATACTGATCCAGTTTTGTGACTATTATCTCATGTGATAGGGGACAGGCAGGTAGCTGGTATCTGCTGCTGTGTGTAGTAGGTATATTCCATTTTTAATCTTAGTTGGTATTATTGCACAATTCCTTCCACTCTTCAGTTACATTTTAAGTGGAAGTTTCCAAACCACGCATAGCTGATAGCTGACAATTTTGCACTACCTGAATATTTCACCTACAAGAAAAACATATCTTTTATGTTTCACACAATGCTGCACAGTACATGCTTGGGAAACCTTTATAGTTTCCTTCTTTACTTAAATCAATGTAATATTAATACAAAAAATTTTCACACAAAGTTGTACAGCTGATATATATATCCAAACTAGAACATCTTACTAAACTAAATCCATCCTATCAAAATCTATTCACTTTATTATCATTATGTATTCTAGCAATACAAATTTTAATTTAATAGAAGCCATTATAATTATATTCAGTTATCATTGCGGTTCTATTAGCCAAATTGATATAGTCTATTTAAAGAACAATATTCATTACAAATGGCAGATTTAATAATAATTGTTTATAAATAATGGTATAATTAATAATTTATAGTTACCAGGTCTTTCCAATACTCATGCAATGTTTATAATATAATTTTCCACTTCATTTAGTAAGTTGGTACTGGTTCATTAATATAGCATGAAACTGTTTAGATTCAATTGTTCTATTATTGAAGACCAAAGAATACTATTTTACCACTACTGAGCAATTGCTATTAAACATTCTGCACCAAACGATACTTTTTGAATATACTTTCATTTATGATTACACATATGTTTTCTAACTTCTAATTACAGTAAATTTATTTCCTCTGAAATTTCGTCGCTTATCCTTAAAACCTACTAACATTATACTCATATCTTCTCATCCATAAAATCCTGTGCTGCTTTCATAGCTACAGCTAGTTCTATACAAGACTTACTGTATTCTTCCAGCCACCACTAACTGTTGCACTCAGACCACCAGTGAATCTTGTAATTTTATTAGATATGCCACTTTTACAAATAGAAATCTCATTCACCACCTACCTGTCTTCTCTACAAACTTCTTTTAAAGGCCTCACAGCTAACCAACTGTACATCAGGACGAAGGTCCACAGGCAGACTGCTCACACTGATAACATTGACTGGAAGTCCGAGCCACTTTGATGGCTGTAAGAGTTTTTCTGATATTATCGCTGCTTCTGAACTACATAGTTGGAAACTAGAATACCAACACGTACCTACCACCTTGACACCAGGCATCCCCCTTCCCTTAACATTTTGTAAACCTATTACTTTTTTATTTTTGTTTGAATATAATCTACTTAGGATGGTGCTGTGAATCCTGTTTTTTTCTTTTCCTGGAGTTTTCTATTCCACTAGAACTCCTCCATACCTGCACTGTGCTGCTGCTTCTGTTCTCCCAGTCTTTGCTGTCCTTCAACTTGAAATCCTTCTTAATTAACGACTTTTTGAATGAAATTGCTACATAATATTTGGCCCTCTGTGATGTTGAAATTTTTCAGGTGTTTTTAAGTGCTTCTTTAATTCACAATATGGTTCTCTTTTTTCTCCATAGATCATCAAATATCCGTTATTTAGTATGGTTTTATCCATTCTGTGCTAGTATCTGAGAAATATCAACCTTCTTTTTTATGATCTCCAAGATTATCTCCAAATTGTTGTTGCAGAATTTCCATCCTGTATGAGTCTATATTGAGCCCATGATTTTCTAAGACCTCTGTCTTTTTTTCTAGTTTGTAGTTCATAGAGAGACTTTTCACTATAGCACTGTAGTGTTTCATTTTGGTATACCAAGAAATGGACTTGTTCTTATAAATGCTTTTCATTTACCTTTTTATTATTTATTATTATTACTCCTCGATTCACTAAAAGTGTGTGGCGGCGGGTGCATTGCACCTATCCAATAGGTTAATGGTTTGGAAGGGATATACGGGGTATGGCAGGAGGTGCCTATGGGCTATTGTGAGGAACGATCCCATCATTCGCCTGGAGTGATCCTGGAAAACCATGGAAAACCCAGACCAGGATGGCCAGAGTGCTTTATTGAAAGCTACTCCTGTCAGATTTTAAGTTTACTTGCCTGGTAAATCCTTTCTATTCCATTCCCTAATTGCTCATGGAAAAAATGAGTACAGAAATGAATTGATTCTGGCCCTGATTTCTCTTATCTTATTTTTGTGGTCATTCCGAGATATGAATTTTGCTGGGAGCAATATTTGTTTGCTGTCATTCTGAAATATGTCAGTCATGAATTTTTTAATTAGCTTCTATCAAGAGCAACGCCTTTGGTGTTCCAGGTCTTCCCAACCAAACTTCTTCAACAACACACTTACGCATTCCTTCCAACTATATATACATGTCACGAATTGGGCTGTGACCTTTAAGTGATCTAAATTTTTGGGACTTGAGCACCTACTGCTTCTTTTTGTAGTCCATTTTTTTTGAGTGGTCTCACCAAGGTATTTCAATTTCTTTACCCATAAATTTTTGAATATCTGCATCCAGGAATTTTGGTTCATATTTGTTAGATATTTGTTTTAACTTTCAGGATCCTAAGCCCTGTCCTTTCTACGCAGTTGATCTGTTTGACTGCTTCCTCTATGTTTTCTGTAATGGTTGCAAAGGCTAAGCAGTTGTTTATACCTCACAGTTTTTATTATATATAAATATTTGTATCCATTTTTTATTCTCTCCCATTACTTTTGCAATATTTGTGGAGTTTATACTTTCCTCCCATCATGGCGATTATCGAACTTACTGTCTTGCTCACTCTGGCTTTGATTGTGTGACAGCACTCAGTGTGATTCCATTACTATATTTCTCATCTATAGTAACCATTAAGTTTTATACCAAAATAAAGTCAAGTGTATTGATGTTTATTTTGTTGTGTTGGTCCTACTCCTTTCTTCTGTGCTGAGTGGTATGCTTAGTTTCCTGATCACTCCGTATTACATATACGTATGTCACCTTTGAAATCCTCTCGGGTGTCCGGCCGGATGGTTTTGTATAAACACCACATTTTGACATCTAGGTCTGCTGTCTTCTAGCTGTCGCAAGCTGACAGTCAGCGCCTAGACTGGCATAGCCTCCTATTAACCTTCCTTTATACAGTCAGTAATGGCGTGCAAAATCTTGGGCTCACTACCACACCCACTCCCCGGCTGCTTGGATGTGCTAGTGGTCCATTATGCTATTGGGCTAGCTCGTTCTAATTGGTCGAGAGCACTGGCTTAAGGTTGGGCCACACTAGCCTGCACTGCACCGTCACTTTTCTTATTGTTGTCGCTCACTCGATTGAAGTGAGTTCAAATGACACCGCATGTCGGCCGACACTGGGCCGTGTGTTGGCCCCGATTAGTTTGTTTACTTTTTGACAGTGTGGGTTGGTGTCGCGCTGGTCGATAGGAGAAGTGTATAGAAAAAGTTTGGAAATCTCCAGTCCTTTATGACTAAATATTGGTTTAACATTACTGATTGCTTTAGAAAAGTGTCATTTTTTTTCAACCTCACTTCAGGTTCATCAGATGTTCGTAAAATGTAGGTAGAGTCCTTGCGTATTCGCATTAACAAATCAAAGCTTTGCCAGAGGTGAAAGTCGATTTTAAGGCCTGTAAAAATTGCATCCGAGTTACGGATTTTGAACCAGGGACCTTCTGTACCCAAATCACATGCAGCAAGCATCTGCATCCATAAGTACTGAAAAATATGTATTCAATCATATAAAAGTAAGTTTGTGTTTTGGGATGGCAAAAATAAATTATACAGAATAAAAGTACGTTTATTGTATTATGTTTGAATAATAATCTTTGATTACATCCAGATCTGTCTGATGACTGAGATGGTTACGGCGTACGATTGGAGAACTGAAAGTCCCTAATTCAAATCCCTGTCTCAGCTGTAATTTTTATGGCTCTTAAAATTGACATTCACCTCTGGCAAAGCTTTGATTTGTTAATGCTAAGATGCTAGGACGGTCTGTGGTTCGAATTTCACGTTAATCTGTAGTTTTCCTTTTCAAATTAGGTGATAATGATAGGTAAATCTATGACTGGAATTTTTAGATCGCATTAAATTATTGTTATTTTACAGAATCATTGCTGTCTGCATTTAAATAAAAAATGTATAATAATCTTATTCTTTTTTGTTAAAAAATATATTGAGTGAATCGAACGAAACAAATGTGTTAAATGTGAAGTGAGTGACGCTTGACATTTAATCGTGACTATGTAGAGATACAAGAGAATCTTTCAATCCAGTGTGAGGATCATTTGTTAAAACTGCTCTGGAATACCATATTTGTGCATAAGAGATCAACCAATTAGGAGATAACAGGAGTCAGACAAGTAAAGTATTTCAATATATTTTATTACTTTCATAGATTATAAAGTACAATTCTCTATAGTAAAGTACAGGTGGTAGCCGCAGCTACGATCCCCAAATAAATTTAAGGGTAATTTTTTAACATGTATTCCGTGAAACAGCCAAGGGTATATGTTAAAGGATACTGAACACCAAGTAGGAACCTGTCTGTCACACGGCCATGCTGCGGACCAGTGTGGATGCGAGGGTAGCAACCCAACACTCAGCCGAGTGTTGGTGCGATGATGGCGTAGGCTCGGCTGGTCTATTGTGGCCCGACTTTTATTCCGCAATCCGCTGCGGCCACCTACTGGTGCCCTTGGCGCCCTCTATGTCCTGTTGTGCAGATCTGGCTCACTCTTGTTGGTCTCCAGGCTTCGTTCAGATAGAGCCCACCATCCCTATTTATGTTGTTATCATTTAGCTGGATTTCCAGTGCCTTGCTTACGACCGAGTCCCAGGCGGAAGAACCCATGTCCAGCATTACAATTTTGTCGTCCTCTTTCCTGAGCTCTCTGTCGAAGGCATGCTCGGCTATCGCAGACTTCTCCAGTTGTATCAGCCTTAGGTGTCGTTTATGTTTGGTAAGGCACTCTTCAATCATTCTGATAGTCTGACCGATATACACTTCGCCACATTTACATGGTATGGAAGAAATCCCAGGTGTTCTCAAGCCTAGGCCATCTTTTACTGAACGCAGCAGATCGCGAATCTTGGCAGGAAGATGAAAGATACTTTTTATCCCTTACCACCCCAGGAGTCTTCCAAGTTTGGCTTACATGTTCCCTGCTTGTGGAAGGAAAGCAAGTGTTTTGTGGTTCTTCTTGCTCCTACAGTGGTGTTGGTGTCTTATGAAGATGGCAGAGCTAGCTGTTAAAACATCGTGTTTATACACCATCCGGCTGGACACCCGAGAGTATTTCATTGCATCATTATGCCGGCAAAGTCTCCACTCACACATATATCACCTTTGTTCCTGCAGTTGAAAACACCTTATACAACTTGTGAATTATAATCTACACTTTAAAAAATAATTATGTGATAATACTTGCATTTGCAATTCTGCTTTGTCTCTGACTTGACCAAGGTCATTAAATATGAATAATATTGTTGCAATACTACCACTATAACATACCATAACAAGGTAGTATTACTGGTAACTTTAATATATTTTGAAGTGGTTTTCTCAGTTCAGTCAAAATTATGATTTTACAACAACTTAGATAAATCATTTCTTTAATTATTTAACTATCTCCATTACCTTTGAATATATTTGCTACAGGAATATGCCAACAGATATAGTGTCCTCTTTAACTTGACAAAGAGCAATAAATTGAAATGGCACAGACTCAAATAGACAGTGCAACACTGCAGGAGACTTTTAGATCTGCACTACTTTGTTTTTGTCATAAATATTGCACTTAACTATAAAATGCTTCCTCCAAATCTATTCAAAATATCTCCTTATAAAAGTTAAATGTTGTACATTAGCTTCCAAATCCTACATTAAAAACTCTTTTGTGAATCATCTTTATCTGAATACATTATGACAGTTTCTTTAGCCTTGATTTAAGCTTCTTTATAAACTTCTTCGACTGGTACATGCTTAAATTGATATCAGATATATTGCATAAATGTGTAATTTTCTTATATTGAAACTTTAGATAAAATACTGAAGATTAGCACTTTTAATAAAATGTCCACATATCTTCAGCTTCTAAATATTCAAACATTTGAATTAATCTTTTTTTTTTCATCGTTGTAAAGTTAACCTACATTTTAAATGTGATGGTTATTACATTTGTCTAATCATTATCTTTTTTCAAAACAATCACTTAAAGTATTACATTAGTCCCTGTGATTACCCAACTTATATTTGAGACTTTACATTCATTTCTTGTAACTACCCTTCTAGATGTGATACACCATATAGATTATTTAAAATGCTGATCATGTACCAATATGACTTTGAATTTTTTCCTTATAATATTCACCAAGCTCTCCTTCACTTTTTTTGTTTAATTTGTAACAAAGTATTTTTCAGTTCAGATTTATTAAAATCAGGCACCACAAATTCAATTTTATCCTGCAATAGCAACTTACACTCATCACATTCTTCACTATATTTGCTTATTTCCTTCCAAATCCATTTACTAAAATCTATATCACTACTCTGGACTACCACTAGTTATTAACAGTGTATCCAGGGATTACTGGTTAACACATAACAGTATGGATGTGAGTACATGGATGGTAATCTGGCTCCACCACTGTGGGCTCACTTCTCTGTTTATACTGATTGTTCCCACTGGTTCTCCCCATCTCTACTCGAACCATTTTGTGTGGAGCCTGTTATCATTTACGATTGGAGTAATTCAACTAATATTTGTAGCAGACTTTGTATATTATTTATCATAATTTCTCATTTATCCCTAATCATCATTAACTCATAAGAATGGACACTTTCCCAGTGTATGATTGAAACTCATTACAATCTGATGGTACGTCTGCAAAGACTTTATTCCATCATAAAGTCACCATAAATATTCTGTATTTATGATTCACAATTGTTTCCTATCAGAAAATGAATCTGCAATTGAGTTTGATATTTTACACTGCATAAAGCTTCCTCTGAATTATGAATAGTAATTTCACTCTTTCTAGCAGCAAATTTTTTGTTTGGTGTAGATAATAAAATAGATTTTGAAGGTGAAGACACTACTAATTAGAAATCCCTCAAAATTACTAAATAATATAATTAATTATAAAATATTAAAATATAGTTATATAATTTAAACTGTAATCATCATCATGTTATACACATTCGGATGTACTTTTTACAAAGAAGTTTTGACTGTGATAGTACATTTGTGGGATACTTTATGGTGGCAATTGAAAAGTAATATATTTTTTTTTTTTTTTTAGATTTAACATTATATATTGTTCCCAGTACCTCTAACCACTGTTGTTGTTATGAACCATTCCTATCTTCCTTCTCCACTGCCATTTCATAACATAAGGAATTAGCTGCCTTGGTGAGTTTCCTCAACATTTTATGTTCTACAGTGTCATCTTTAAGTCCTGTATTCTCGAGGTCCTTCTTAACTAGATTCTTCCATTTTATACTTGGTCTCCATCTGCATATCCTTCCTCCCATAAGTATCTTCCATTCTTTCTTGATAGGCTCTTCCTCACCTCTTCTCATAATATGACTGTACCACCTTAATCTTCCAGTGCTTTCACCAAACATCTTACTTCACTAATACTAGCCTCTGAAGCAATTATTCTTATCTCTCCATTTCAAAGTCAGTCCCTTAGAGAAATTCACAGTAGCCACCTTAGCCTTCTCATTTTCATCCTTTCAAAAAGGACTGTGTTTGTTTCATATAAAGCCTATGTTTTTGCCCCGTAGAGTATAACCTGTCCTACCATTATCATACATATTTATACTTTCAGATTTTTAGGACTCCTTTTACCATCTATACCAGCTACATATCTGGGTTTGCTCCATTGCGCTATTACTCTGGCTTTCATCTCTGGTTTACAGTCACCTACTATAATTATTATTCCACTCAGATATCTAAATGTGTTTACTTTGGTTAGCTTTGTTCCCTTAGTGCCATTAATATTAATTCCACTCATTTGTCTGCTGCTAACCAGTACTTTAATCTTCTTTGTAAGACCCCTTTATTCTAATTTCTCTCGCCACAGCCAGATTCTCTGTTGTAGGTCTTCTTCAGTGTCTGTTATCATTATAGACTCAGTGGCAGACAGGAATTTCTTTCTGCCATCATCACTTATTTGCTCACTAATGTCATCCATTAACAACACAAATAGAAATGCTCTTGGTGCTGAATCCTGCTGAGGTCTGCTCCATTGTTTCCATGATGTGTGTTCTCTTATGTTAAAAAGCAATCACACATTTCATTTATCATACTTACCATCTTTTCTGTAACTACTTTCACCCTTAGGCACCAGAACACTAAGTCATGTAGTATTCTATCATAGGTCTTTCCAATATCTATTAGTGTTTTCTTTTAGTGTTTATTCTTGGAAATGATCGATAATAAACAAATGATCATTTGTACCCTTTCCTTTTAAAATCACATTTTGGAATTCACTTATGTTGATGACTTTTTGAAGCCAGTTATCCAAGATACTTTTAATTACTTTCAAAAGACTTCCAGTAAGTTTTCATTCCTCTGAATTTGCCACACTCAATTATATTACCCTTTCCTTATACATGGGTGGCCATATGCTGGATCTCCATTTGTTAGGCATTTTTCATTCCAGCCACATTATCTGCAGTATATCATACAACCAGGCAACTCCATAATCTCCCAGTGCTTTCACCAAACATTTGACAGACTCAGTGCTTTTCATATTTTAAATTCTCCAACAAACTTTTCTCTCTCTTCTCTTTGAATAACTATTTCTGGTACTGAAACTTCTGGTGTTTCTTCTAGTTCTTCTCTGTTGTTTTTTTGCATTCAAAATCTGAAATATTTATTTATAGCTTTTTCTCATTCTGATGTGTCGAGTTTTATTTACTATTATTTACTTGTTTCTTCCTTTACTGTAGCAGTTACAGTCAGTCTTTGCTGTCTTGTTAGCTTTCTTGTAGCTTAATATTTCTTCTTGCTTGTGAGACAACTCCAATTAAGAGCCATGTTACTAATAATATGTTAGAATAGAGGCTGACTTATCTCTGATTCGTGATACTTTCATAAAATGAAACTTATAATTTCATAAAATATTTTGTGAATATTTTTTAAGTGTTTCACAATGCAGTTGCTTTATTGATATAATTCCGTAGTAAGATGCAATATATAATAATTGTATCTTATCAAAAAGTATAATAGTGAACCATTCATCATGTATATAGAATTGTAATTGGTTATTGCTATAGCCTGTGCCTATATGTAACTTTATTCATAAATTTTGTTACATATCTGATTTTTTCTCATTCTAGGGCAACAATTAAAGTTCAACAAAGCCTAGTTCAGTGTTGTGACCAAGAGGACTCTGGTGATATAGAAAAAACATCAGTTATCAGGCCACTACAGTTCACATGTGCCAAATGTCTGTGTATTTACATTTCACAGGATTTGCTGATAAGACATGTTTTCTCTCATGACCTGCTAATCAATACTCCACAGTGCATTTGCCAAAGATGTGGTCAGATTTTTGTAGATTCATCAATATTGTATGCCCATATGGCATATCATAACAGTGAAATTACTTTGAAGCATCAACCATTATTTCAGCTTGTGTGTGCTTTTTGTACACAGATATTTTCATCATGGAATTCTCTAACAGAACACACATTTGACCATATCTCAGCTGTTTCCTGCCCCTTATATGTATGTATTTATTGCTCAGAAGTCTTTCAAGATTCGATGAGGCTCCAACTCCATCAGGACTCTAGTCGAGTGTCACAACTTTCTTGTACATTTTTTCAAAAAAGGTAAGAAAAAGAGTCTCTATCTTAATTTCAGATTATATCACCTTTTGTTACTTTTGGTATGTAAAAGTATGTTGCAGTACATTAAAAACAGCTGGCAAACAGATGTATATATATTCTGGTTTCAGGATTTCTTTATAAGTAGAAATTATTAATTTCTCTTTTTGTAAGTGTAGGCATATGGAGAATTACAGTTAAAAGCACTAGAATGTCTCCTTTGTGATGTCTAGTATCAGTTTAGAACAATGGTTTTTTAGTATTTAATTATTGTG
Source organism: Vandiemenella viatica (assembly GCA_031002005.1). Lineage (NCBI taxonomy): Eukaryota > Metazoa > Arthropoda > Insecta > Orthoptera > Morabidae > Vandiemenella > Vandiemenella viatica. The sequence continues at coordinate 35,381 of JARYHS010011473.1, forward strand.
AATTCCCCCAGTTATAGTTTTCGATAAATGATGTTTCTGTATCACACTTAATAATGTTATAGCTAAAATAATAATATTGATAGGAAGACATGTAAAATGAACACTATGATTGAATTACACTTTCAGAGTGATTATTAAGAAAGTCAAAAGCAATTATTCTAGGTAGGGAGTGTCTCTTGGCAGAGACAGCTAAGAATTGGCTTGTAGCTATGTTAATTCTGATCTTGTTAGGCGATATCAAATTTATAGAGTAAAAAAATTACTGAATATGTAAAAGGCTTATAATTTTTGTTACTAAATTTTCAGAAGCGTTAAGTAAATTAATAAATGTGTTACCTAATGAATATCATATTATTGAGGAGTAAATTTCTATTTAAATTTATGTTTCTCACCCGCAAACAATTCTGAAGGATATTTGAGATGCTCATGTTGATATATTCTAAGAAATAATAAAGAAAATCAATCAATATGTATTTAATTTTAATGCCTATATGGTACTGATTAAATGTTATACTTCAAGTCCAGCTAATATTGCTCTGAATACACGGCAAATCGAATCTCTATCAGCGGGACATCTGATCTGTACTAGCTTCATGTGAAATATTGTTCTAAAATTCTTTGGAATATTATTTGAGCATAGTTCAAACTACATTTTAAACTCCTTTGCTATTCAACACTGATGAAAACTGAAAATAATGTTGCTAAAGTAACAGTTTTATTACAAGAAGAGTACACCCTTAAATTCAAATATATTCTACTATGCAAGTTGACATGAATTAATATGCAGACTAGGCTTTTTTACACTTACTGAAGCTTATGAAATATTCCTTGCTGGCAGTTTTGATGACTTTTTTTTAATTTTAAGGTGGGTGAATATATTAGCTTAATATGTTTATATAAACTGTTATTGGTGTAGTTAATAATTGAGTCTGTAAATTAAAACAGGTATCTGTAGCCAAGCATTGTGTAGTCAATTACTGAAATTTTCTCATAATATTGGCAGCTCAAGTCTCAGATTTGCTGTGGTAGTTATGCAATTGCTAGAAAAGACTGAAGAAGGCCTGAATTTAGTTAATTTCTCAAATTAATGTTGATAAATAGTAAATAATGAACTAAAATATTTGTGTAATTAAAAAAGTATTAAAAGTTTCCAAAGTGAAAATGTTGCCGTACTATTTACTTTGAGATGAAACATTTCACTTTCTCATATAACTTATCAATGGAGACTAATAAGAATACAAACTTAATATTTCTTAACAACTGCACAAAAGATATTAAAACCCAGAAATCGTTATATAACAGTCTCGTACACTTTAAAGGCATTTCATGAAACTATTAATTGGCTAATACGGGTGCTAAGTAGCGAATAGAAATTACAAAATACAATAGTGAAATGAACCACCACTTATGTTAGATGATGGTTTCATGGTGTGAACTTACGCAAAACAGAATAAGCGTATCATTGCATCTTTTGGGTCTTGGCATTTTGTCAATTAAAATTATCATTGCATCATTTGTATTGGTTTGACAGTATATTGTTACTGGTATAAAAAATAGTGCTAGCATTATATATTAATTTAATATTGGTTGTTTAAATATTATAATGGTAACTGTTATAAAAGAAAGTGATTTTCATTTCAGTAATTAATTACTTCTGCCTGTCATCAATTAATTATGATTATCTTTAATTACTTTGTACCCCAATACACAGGTTGCTTTCATTGGTAGCCAGAGGGTTTTACCTGCCCCAAAAGGTTAATAACTACTCCTATGAATGGATTAAATAGTGGTATGAAATGACTTTGACAAATCAGTTTTTTTCCATATTTATTTCTCAGTGAGTTCCATAACAACATCAAATGTGGACAAAGCACTATACTTGTCCAAACACACTAAAGCACAAATACATTTTGTCAATGACTGCATAATGCTAACTAATTACTTGACGAACAACGTACAAAACTTCTGACAAGAACTGACTGTGATCGCTATCTCTGGGCGCTTACAGAATCTCTGTAGAAATATGGAAAATATTACAAAGATTGTGACAAAGGTTTCTCATGTATTAACAATTTGGTATCTATCAAACCCATACAAAAATAATTACAAATTTTACACATTCACTCAGTCATTAGAATGAAAGTTAATACTGTTTACATTCATTTGAACACAAAATTATCAATATGAATCAGTCCTAATTATTGAGGATTGTCCTCCAAACAGTTTGCCTAACATCAACACTTATAATTAAAAACTTTTAACTAATATTTCATACAAAATACTGTTCTTTGTCTTATATTTCATTTACACATTTTCTTTCCATAAAACAATGTTCATTTGCACGATGAATTTACTCAAATTCACAGTTAATCATACAAAATAGTACAAATCCATTTTGCTGTATAAGGTGTGTTCAGAAATTTTTTTGAAGAAGACTGTATAAAATCTTTAGTTTAAATAATTAGTTTATGAAAAAATTAAAAATTCCAATTACTTTCTGAACACACCTTATACATAATTCTTAAGAACAAATTATATAATGGCTGGCTCTGAGGGTTGTTACAGCCCCTCCCTAGGATGTATCTGATTCTACATAATTAAATTTGAGTAAATCCTGTATAAAGATACGAAGGTTGTACAAACACAGAAGCGAAGCACATACAATACCTCACTATGCATATATTTATCATTAGTTATACATACATTACTAAAAGTGATATCATTACCTTCAAATTCCCTATCCATTAACATGAATACTATCCATATCTGAAAATTATTTTATTCTGTATGTATACTTTTTCTGACATTTAACTGTCACTTTTCCTCCACAACATAATTAACTTTTCTTTTCAGTTATCACTTCAATATTATGACCCACATCAAACAGAGAATTAAACATTGTGTCACCTAGGTCAAATTCAGGATAATTTCTCAAATTAGAAGTCAGTACATAGGCCTTTTTATTCTCGCTTGCTTCAGTGGACAAACATCTTACATCACGCCTCTTCACCATATCTGAATCTTCTATTGATGCAACAGTATCACCCTCATCTTCAAGATATTTAAGAAACTCATCCATTTTAGTTCTTTTAGAAATCTTCTCCTCAACGAATACAAGCATAGTCCCAACTATACTATGTTGTGGCTTACTAATTTCTGATGGCTGTACTGTAGGCATGACTATGATCTTTGCATTGTATTTGGTATTCAAACTATAACAATCAGGGTGTCCCTTATAAGAGCAAACAAAAAAATTTATATAACTAAAACGCATACCGTCTAATGCTTTTTAAACCACTGTATCTTACTGACGTAAGAAATTTTATCTTCTTACGATGATGTTAACCTGTGCTGAGTAAAACCCGAAAGTTTACGAAAAATGTTTGTTTTGACTATCGCTTAATACATAACTAAATCATTAAAATTTTATATGGTTAACAGTGAACTCCAGACGACAAAAAATAACACTTCATATTTTAGTATGACAAAACTGTAAAAAATATTATTAGGGGTATTTTCTTTTTAGGATATTTTTTTCATGATGTAAGTACAATTTTCGGTGTTTTTGCATGAAAATATTTTCTGCTGTTGATCGGCTATAAATAAACCATGAAACTCATGAGTTAATTTTATAGCTATTTCAGCTGTGTCGTTCAGATAAAAGATCTTTCATTTAGCATGTACAAAAAACCCAGTTTCTTCCTGAAGAACATGTTTACTTCTCAATTTTGGTTGAAAACTTAGGAAAAGTATCTTGAATGAATAATAGGTCTTGCAAAACATCATACTTGATGCACTACATGAGGATGCCTTATTCTTAGTTCTATGCCACTATCTCCATCCAAAAATATATCTCATAGCTCAAATAGGTCTGTGTAGTTGTCTTTCACGAAGGCTTTTTGTTTTAATCCAGCAAACAGAAATTTAACATCTACTCTATTTATGTGTCACTGAAATATTTTTTCATGATACATATATCAATTTGATGCCATCATGCAAAAAGTATCAACTTCCTCTGTAACAATTGCTGAAGAAGTACCCAGGCACCAATGAGGTGAAGGCGACCTATGTTAGATGCAGTTGTGATACAGCTCACTATCTGCACTTTATCACTTACTCAGAGCATTCACAACAACTTTGGTTTTTATCACAAGAAGTAGTTCCCTGTTATGAAATGTAATTATGAGACAGATTGGTAGTCATTCTTCTTTGGAACTTCTTATGCCTGGACCAGGCAACAACTTGACATCCCAATGAATGGTCATGACTTGGGACACATTATTTTATAATCGGTTATCATAGCTTCTCCTCATTCCTTCCTTGTTTTATGTCCTCCTTCATCGAATTGAAAACTTGTTTAAAGAAAAATCATCAATACTGAATTCATGATAACTTGAAGAACTTAAACTGAATCTCTTACACTTAAATGGAATCTATCCAAGGTAGTTATTAACTGATGATATTTTCTTCTGCACTTTGTAGCAGTTCCTGATTGAATTATTTTGGGTGGGTTTGTTAAATGTTTTTCCTGATGTAAATGTTTTTCCTGATATTCTACAGAACTACAAGATGTGTTGTTGAGTTCTTCAGATAGCAGGAACAAATCATAAGTTGCTGAAGAGCTTGACTACCCGCTGGACCACATACATTTAAGTAATTCTTTGTTAATTTATTTAAATTTGTTTTAGCCTTTCTTCTTTTTCAGCTTGTTTTACACACATACCAAGCCCTTCCTGGCTCTATCTGTCACTGTAAGATTTTACCCTACTTCGTTTACATCCTTTCGGGGGCGTAAGTGTGTGTGATACCGTAAACATTAACAAGTCAACATTTTAAATCCTTTTCTTTTCACTGTTAAACAACCAGAGTTTTTATTGTGTTTTTATTCCAACAATATCCATAATATTATGAATCATACCTTCAGTTATATTATTGTTGTATCATGCTAAATTTGTTACTATTATTTTTTTTCTAGGTGTCGCCATGCCTGTCCCATTCAAAATCAACAGCAGTCTTATACTTTGGAAATTTGTAGAAAGTCTTTTACAAAGTCAACTTCTCTTATAATGCAAAAAAGAATCGACGACAGTGAGAATGCTCATACTTGTAGAGTTTGCAGCAAATCTTTTTCAACTTCTCGTCACCTTTTAAGACATGAAAGTGTTAATACTGGTGAGCGAACTTATTCTTGTGCAGTTTGGGGAAAGTCTTTTGTGTGGTCTAGTGACCTAAGAACACATAAAACAGTTCATACAGGTGAGAGTCCTTATTGCTTTGGAGTTTGTGGGAAGTCTTTTGTGAGGTCTAGTAACCTTAAAGCACATGAAAGAATTCATACAGGTGAGCGTCCTTATTCCTGTGGAGTTTGTGGAAAATCTTTTGTGACGTCTAGTAACTTTACATCACATAAAAGGGTACATACTGTTGAGCGTCCTTATTCATGCATGGTTTGCGGAAAATCCTTTACAAATTCTAGTAACCTTATAATACATGAAAGAGTTCATACAGGTGAGCATCTGTATTCTTGTGGAGTTTGTGGAAAGTCTTTTGTGTCTTCTAGTAAACTTATAATACATAAGAGAATTCATACAGGCGAGCGTCCTTATTCTTGTAGTTTTTGTGGAAAGTCTTTTGTATATTCTAGTGACCTTATAACACATGAAAGAATTCATACAGGTGAGCGTCCTTATTCTTGTGGAGTTTGTGGAAAGTCTTTTGTGAGGTCTGGTGACCTTAAACAACATGAAAGAATTCATACAGGTGAGCGTCCTTATTCTTGTGAAGTTTGTAAAAAGTCTTTTATACTTTCTAGTCATCTTATAAGACATAAAAGGATTCATACAGGTGAGCGTCCTTATTCTTGTGGAGTTTGTGGAAAGTCTTTTGTGACGTCTAGTGCCCTTATAATACATGAAAGAATTCATACAGGAGAGCGTCCTTTTTCCTGTGGAGTTTGTGGAAAGTCTTTTGTGAGGTCTAGTAAGCTTACAACACATAAAATGGTACATGCAAGTTAGTGTCCTTTTTGTTGTTGAGTTTGTGTAAAATGCTTTGTCTTGTAGTCACCTTATGATACATAAAAGAGTTCATACTGGTGAGCATCCTTATTTCTGTGGAGTTTGTGGAAAATCTTTTGCATGTTCTAGTCAGTTTATGATACATAAAGTAGATCATACAGGTTTAACATCCTTATTCTAGTATAGTTTATAGAAAATCATTTCTGATTTATAGGCACCTTATAAGACATTAAAGGATTCACACAGCAGAGCATTCTTATCCTTAGGTAATTTGTGGAAAATGGTTTGTGTAATGTAGTAACTATTTGGCACTTAAAAGCATTCATAAAACTGTGCCACATTATGCCCGGGACCTTTGTGGAAGGGTCTCGTTATTTTTGTGTCCATAAAAGAATTCAGACAGATGAGTCTCCTTTTTCTTGTGAAGAGTGTAGACAATTATTTACACTGTTAGCAACCTTATGAAGAACAAAAGTGTTCATATGTGAGACCATCCATATCTGGGTAAGGCTTTTGGAAAATCATTTATGAACTCTACTAATGTTATGAAACATAAAATTGTTCACACTAATGAGAGTAATTATGGTTGTAAACTTTATGGAAAATGTTTTCAATAGCTATCATCCTTGCAACACTGAAAAGAATTCACATAAATTAGCACCCTTATATTTGAGAAGTTTTTAATATATATATATATTTAAATATATATATTTTAAACTATCTCAATATACATGTATAATATAGTTAATACAGATTTGATTCCTTATGCTTGTGAAATTTGTGAAAATTCATTAAAACAGCCTAGTAATATTAGAACATTATAAGGAGATCCATATGAGTAACCAACCTTGTGTAATTTATGAGAAATTGTTTAATCATTCTTTTACTGTAAGCTAAATAAAAGAATTTATGCAAACAATATGCCTTATAGTTATGAATTTCATATTAAGTGGTTTAGTTGATTGAGTTGTATTAATGAGTAATAAATACTTTTATGAATTTTTTAATTATACTAAGTTACCTAATATGTATTTAGAAAGTCATTTTAGCTCTTTGGTATCCTTGGAATATGCAAAAAAAAAAGCTATATTAGTTATTTACATTATGGGAATTAAGTTTTTCCCGGTGTATTGATGAAATGAAAATTTCTCGGGTTTTCTGCCGGATAGTATTTTTATTTAACTCGTCATATAATTCAATAATTTCGGCAGCAACATCCGCTGGCTTCGTCAGGTACAGTGTCATACTGAAGCTAAGACAGTAACTGCCGCACAGGCATCAAGAATGTCGATAAATAGCCCGCAGCAGGAAGTTCTCGCCAGCAGCGGGCTATTTAAAGAAGTTTCTGACGTCCGTGAGGCAGTTACTGTCTTAGCTTCAGTATGACACAGTACCTGATGAATGCAGCTAACGTTGCTGCAAAAATTATTAAAATTTATGATGAGTTAAATAAAAATATTATCCAGCAGAAAACCTGAGAAATTTTTATTTTATATTCATTATGATTGTGATGGTCGTGGAAAAATATTTAATCAGTCAACTCACTATAAAACTCATAAATAGGTTATAAGGGTGAGCAGACATGCTTGGCAATTGTAGATAATTGTATAAGCAGTCAAGTTCACTTACACCTTATACTAGTAAGCTACCGTATTGCCATTAAGTTTGTGGTAAATAGTTTATTTATACATATGATTGAATAACTATAGACTTGTGGAGATTGTGGAAAACATTATCAATATTATAAAAAAAAAGAAGCCATAGATGTGATAGCATATGCTAATAAATATTGTATGTATTATCTCTAAGCTCAAATGGCATATCATTATCCATATGTTGGCAGCCCGGAGCTTCTAAAATTTTTATAAAATAGTTTACAGTGTCTTGTTACCTTATAAATCATGGAATATTCCATTTGAGTTGTCATCAATATCATTAAATTTTTCGAATTTTTTTCACACACTCCAGTAACCTTTGGTGTATTGGAAATTATATTATGTTGATGGAACATTTGGTTGAAATGACAAAAAATCTTCACAGGTTTGCAGCCGGATTTTATTATAATAAAATCCGGCTGCAAACCTGTGAAGATTTTTTGTCATTTATTCGCCGGGAAAGTCTGCATTCACATATTTGGTTGAAATGTTTGGAGAAAATTGATTACCTAGTGTAATAGAATTCTCTTAATTTTTTGTCAAATTCTGTCATTTATTTTCTTAATTTGCAAAGTATTGAAACATTATATTAACAACATTGTTTGTATATTCTGTTAGAGGAATTTATATTACTCAAATAGTTGGATTTTTTGTGTAGTCAGATAATATTGAATAATATAACTTAATATGAAACTAGTGTTTTTATTTCTTTGCATTTTGCTCAAGATTTTTCCCAATATTTATATATCAAATATCACAGTGTGGTTAGATACTTGTTGAAGTTTTTTCTTTAATTTATCTTTTCTGTTTGTTTGCTTGATACATCAGTACTACTGTTTAATGACAACCATGTGCCTGATGTATTTTGTACAATTATTGTCTGTATATGACCGATATGATCAACTTTTGATAAGCATTTTCTTTCTTCATACCGGTTCAGATTTTACCTATTCTAAAATGTTTTATTTGAGAATTTATCTCACTAACACTGCTAAACATGTAAGGCCTCGTATCCACTTGAGCATGCTCAGGCGAATGAGCCGCTCAGTGAAGCGAGCGGCTCAAGTGTGGACGCCTGAGCATGCTCGCAACGAACGACAGCAAGCGCGCTCGGGGCGAGCCGATCGGTTGTCGGTATTTTGGAATGCTCAAAGGCGAGCCAGTGTTTGTTCGGTGCTCAGTGTAGACGGTATTTGGCGGTTTCTACAATGAGCGTGAGCACGTGGGACAATGAAACTTGCTTAACTCTAATTGATGCGTATGAATCAAAGATGGTGTTATGGGATAGCTCCAGTATTACAATCGAACTAAAAAATAAGGTGCATTGCGTGAAATCAGCGAGATATTAAACTTTAGTATTGATGATGTACAGAAAAAAATAACAAGTCAGCTAGGGTCATTCAGGTGAGATCGGTCAAAACAGAAGAGAACTTCTATAACGGGAAGTGGTATGTCTTTTTTAATAGTGTTTCTCACAGCTGAACGGATTTTGATTGAATTTGGTGTTACAAAATTCAGATCCTAAGTGCCTAAAATCATATTGATTTTGTGCCAGGCAATATAATTGTTTTACTAATTTTTAGTAAAAACTTGAAATCAATGCCATAATTAAAAAAACAACATAAAAATTACCTTTAAATCTATATTTGAAAACATAAATTAAAAATAGGTACCAGCCTTCATATAATTTCGGAGTGACTCAATAGTGCCATCACAGACTAACCGTACTAAACGGATGATGCTTTGTTTATATACTTTGAACATATACTGCAGACTTCTGTGGGGACTTCCTGAGGCTAGGAATCTTAAAGTTATAAATTTTATCTTCTGGTGGGATCGCCTCATGTATTGGCGTATCATGCAATTTAAAATGAGGTCCAACTAATGACAGCAAATGTTCGAAATCGATCTCGTAAAGTTTTGAAATACCTCATTGTCTTCTTCTAAAGTCAATTAGCGAATTAAATTATTAAGATAATTTCTTCATTGACGATGACTTTCTCTAATCCATCAACTTGGTAATTTTCTTTTCTGTTTTGACATCGTATGCATAATAATAAAGGCTGCGCGTACCCGTGACGCCACGTCAATAGCCAAGCGTTTTCTGAGCACTGAATCCAGGCTCGTTCGACCAAAATTTTTTTTCCTTGAGCACACTTGAACGAGCGCGCTCAAATGAATGAGCGGCTCATTCGCCTGAGTGTGCTCAAGTGGATACGAGGCTTAAGTGTTGATGTCAATCTTGATTGACAAGTGTACATTCTACATTGTTACATTCTACTAATGCTATACATGTAAATCTTCGTATGCTTTGATGTTTTTGTTGTTTCACATCGAAACGGCAGAACGGCTTAGGATAAAATTTGAATTAACGTATTGGCTATCTACTTTTATCCCGATCAAAAGAGTAATTCCCGTGGGATTCAAATATGAATAATGTGTATGAATGCGTTATGAATTCCATTTGAGCAAAGCCGCTGGCAGAAGATAGCCTTTATACATTAATAACTCAAACCTCAGAAGCATTAATATAGGATAGCAGTGGTATGAGTGAGAAACAACTGTAAAAAGGAACACTATATGTTTGGAAAGTTTTATTTGAACTACTATGGCGTACACACTACATAATGCTCATATCACATTTTTGTCAAATTCACATAGTTTTTAATTATTTTTTTTAAACAAACAATCGAAGAAATAAAATCATAATTAAAAGGCCTAGATTGCCATCTTCCTCGCTTTTGTCCCTAGGCAATATTATTTTCTATAGATAAAATCACAATATCTTACAGTCTATCTAGAGTCTGCATTTACCGTAAATAGTTTTGATAAGTTTTAATTTACTGAAACTTCATTCTCCTTTAGTGACAGTTACAAGTATGGTTGGCCAAATTTGAAGTGCTGTTCAAACATCAGAAATATATCCTGCCAATCATTTTGTTTCATAAGTTGAACTTCTAAGAATTCCGATGATTCAAGCCTCATCAACAATAGTTTCACTTAGAAAGTCCTTCAATTAATTCACAACCAGATATGTCACATTTTCCTCAAACAGTTAAACTTATTTGTAAATCAGCACAGAATTATTCCCAATTCTGACTTTTTAGGAATTGTTTTCATAATGTGTAAGAACGACGCTGTTTCATTAAATTTGGATAGTTGTGTATTAGTTGTGTTGTGCATACTGGATTAGTAATAGTATGCTTCCGGGTCTGAGAAGCAATTTCTTTAGCTGTTATCAGAGCAAACGAATAACCCTGGTGCTCTTTCTCAAATTCCGAGCTGTTTTCCAGCAGTTGTGAAGCATTTTATAAATCCATTTTCAGTCTGCATAGCCTTGCTTAGAACAGTTACTTGAAACAATGTATTATACCAAGTCACCATTGTAACTATGAACTCAAATTGCTCCATGATCTGGCCAGGGACAAAGTCTCTATTGCTGCAATTGAAAAATTCCTTTCTAGAAGGTCGTCTCGAACTGAAGAGTAGAGATAATGAAATACAGCGAAGCTAGAAACTCATTTCTCAAAACAAGTTCCGCAATTTTTTTTTTTTTTTTTTTTTTTTTTTTTTTTTTTTTTGTGATAGTTTTTTTTGTAAGTGCTTGTAGATCATTTCCCATTGCTTTTTTTATCGAGAGAATATAACAAATATTTTTAAAAGAAATCTGGACAAGGAAACCGATTTAACTTATGTTTTGGTGGCACCTGCTATTACTAAATTTAATGAAAGCTACACGGATTAAATTTTTTTAGAAGATATTGCTTCATCCTGTCATACGGGATCCATTGTAATGTCTTTGGCTTCGGCAATCGTTCATATCCAAATCGAACTTTTTGAAAGTATCCTCCATACAAAGGCCAGTGAGTCCAGCTCCCAGAGAATCACTTTCCGGCTTGTAAAAGCAACGAAACGCTCACGCACTTGGGCTTCATCTTTATTAGTGTAAACAAAAACAATATTAAAGATAATTGTTCAGCGTGACTGAAATCAGGAGTTCAATTCAGTATGATGGAAAAGTTTTTAGATGAAAGTTTATTACGAACCTCTTTCGTTTTGAGTACGTTTGCCAAAATAATAGACACTAGTCTCCTTGTTAGCTATATGGCGGAAATGGTCCACCATCACAGGGTCATATTTTCCTAGCAGTTGCAATGTACCCAGGAAGTTACCATTATTAGAAGTATTTTTTAATGTTTCAGATCCAAAGCTTCCTCTGAACAAGAACATATTGTATGTAAAACAAATACATTCATTCGAGGATTGTAACCCATCCTGATTTTTCGTCTTCAATCTGTGTTTATAAACGTTCGTCTGTTACACTGAAGTTCTTTAATTGAATCAACGCTTCTATCCTGCTGAGAATGATGCACTGGTGATTTGAGGAATTCTCGTGACTTTTTAGACGCTCTGATAAGTAGCTCCAGTCATCTAAATCATTCTTTGCCCAAACAAGAGTGAGACCTTCTGTTGAGTAAAGAACAGTATACTTTATTTGCAGATTTAAAGTAAACAAGCCATCTTCTGTTATAAGTTTCTCCATTTGGCGTTGGTCTTTGAAAATGCGTATTTGGAAAATGACATAGATGATTATTTTCTTGGATTTTTCAGTTGCTGGAATAATAATTTCATCTCTGGCTGCAGAGTCAAAGAGCGACAATTTTCAAATATCATCATAAATTGCACTTTGAAAAGGTGGCGGTGGTGGTATATCTAGTATACCCCATTATATATATTATTTTTGTAACGTGTTTTTGTTTTTTGTCAAAAGCCTGTATCTTCCTTCACACTTAACAGAAATCAATGAATGAGGTGTCAATTTATAGCATCTCCACGTTGGTCACATCATATTATAAGAAAGGAATTTTTCTTCATTTGACCCTTAAAGGGCAAAACGTCAATATTTCTATTTTGTGTTACAAGTCATTTATCTCCCTGGATGCCTATCTGAAATCGTTTAATGAAGTATCATTTTAAAGATTAAGTTCTCCGCTTTGGTGACATCATATATTAAGACAGGAATTTTTTGGAATTCGAACCTTAAAAGGAAAAAGTATCAATATTTCTACAGTGTCACAAGCCAATTATCTCGCTTTATATCCACCCGATATAGATAAATGGGGTATTATTTTAAAGACTAAGGTCTCGATCGTGGTTACATTATATTTTAAGAAAGGGATTTATAGTTATTCGATCTATATAGGGCAAAATTACCATTATATCCATAACATATAATTTTTGTCATAATCTATTTATCTCCCTTGATATCTAACCGAAATCGTAAAATGAGGTATTAATTTAGAAACTAAGGTCTCCATTTTGATCTAATCATATTTTAATAAAATAATTTTTTGGAATTCGACCCTAAAGGGCAGAAGTAATTAATATTTCTACAACACATTTTTGTGTCATGAGCCCTTTATTTCCATTAATATCGAACCGAAATAGATAAATGAGGTATCATTCTAAAGATTAAGGTCTCCACTGTGGTCACATCATATTTTAAGAAAGGGATTTTTCTGAATTCAACCCTTAAAGGGCAAAAATATCAGTATTTCTAACATACGTTTCTTGTGCCTCGAACCATTTATCTCCATGGATATCTAACCGAAACCGATAAATGAAGTAGGATTATGAAGAGTAATATCTCAGCTTTGGTTACATCATATATTAAGAAATATTTTTTTTTAAAAAAAAATTCAGCCCTTATTGGGAAAATGTATCAACGGTTTTTCAATGTATATTTATATAACGAATGTCTAAACGAAATAGATAAATGAGATATCATTCTAAAGACTAATGTCTTCGTTGCGGTCAAATCATTTTTTAAGAATGGATTTTTTTAATTTAACCCTTAAAGGACATAAGTATCAGCATTTCTAAAACTTAAATAAAATTGATAAATGAGATATCATTTTAAAGACTAAGATCTTCGATTTCTTCAAACCATATTTTAAGAAAGGAATTTTTCAAAATTAAACCATTAAAGCAGAAAAATATTAATATTTCTACAACACAATTTTCTGTCACGAGCCATTTAGTTCCCTTCATACCTAACCGAAATCGATTAATGAGATATCGTATCGAAGATCGCGCTTATGAGACAGTTCAGAGGCAAGTCCCTATACTGTAGTAGCAGATATCATAGAAACATCAATAAACTGTTTTTTATACAATAAGTAATATTTTTTCTGTTATGGAAACTTTTTTTTTTTTTTTTTTTTGCTGTAGAATTCCAATGTAAACATTTTATTCGCACACCAACACATATCACAGAGATGTTTATGTGCTGTCTGCATTTTGTTCATGTTAGTTCAGTTAAGAACTGTTTGCAACACTGCATCTCCTCCTATAATTGCATTCGCTTTCACTGTGAACAAAACAATTTTAATTCATTCAACGTTGTGGTATATTAATACTAATCTGTTTGGTAATACAAAATTCCTTACCTGTTAGTTTTTTAAATATATATATATATATTTTGTTGCAGATCTCAGAGAGCAGTTAAAAGTAGAAACAGATCAGCAGTGTTTGCCAATTGTGCTTAAATGATAGCGTGGGAATGTGTTGGCAACAGTTGGTAGCCCTGCGGCTGTTCAGTTTCCTCATTCCCCCCCCTCCCCTTTTTTCAGCCGTCATCTGTTTGTGTATATTTCGTACATTAACTCGAAAGATAGAATGGTTGTTTAATTTATTTTTTAGTGAAAAATCAATAATTTTGAGTACACTAAATGTTTCGCCTACATTTAAGTAGGACAGTTGTCGCCATTAACTGAAATTCTCTGTTTTCCTGATAGACAGCGTGGTGGCTGTTTTTTTCAGTGTGCTCACCCCCGCTAGCTGTTGTGAGTTATAGCTTCAGCATTTCAGTCTCACTGCATTCAACTACAAGGGAACTAATGTAGCAAACAGTGCATTATTCAGATACTGCACAAAAGTATCTATTTCTGAAATGAAAAATATTTGTTAAGTCACAAACACCTCATTTTGATTATGAAACTGAGATGGTGTAAGCCTTGTTGAAAGATATAACAGCTTTCATACAGAATAAGTGAGGATTTCTAATTTAAAAATATCTGCAAGATTCCAATAAATCAAATTTATGAATTTTATAAGGCGTACAAGCAGAAATATGAAGACATATCTATGCGTAATATGTGTAAACACTTTCTGTGATAACTCAGTGCCTAATTCAAAGCTAATTTTTTTTCTTTTTTTTTTGGCGTAGTGGTGGGTAAGCTGTAACGCTGTGGACTCGCATATGTAATGACTAGTGGGAAACTTGGGGAGTTTTTAGCTTTTTTTTCTGAAGTACAGACAGGGCAGAATAAAATATACTAGGTCTGACTTTGCCTTTAATAAGTTGTTAATTTGTAACGCTATTAAATTAAGAGAATGTGTATTGCTATTATACACCCTGGTGTCTAAGAGAGGCTAATTATCGACTTGATAGAATTTTTGGCAACTGCTGATGTTCCCAGTTTCGGGTACGGTTCATTTACTGCTAACCACAATGCTTGGTAACTATAGTAACTACACCGGTAGAACCCAACAAAAACCCGTCGGTCTATCACTGGGGCATCTTTGAATTTAAGTGCACGCAAATAAGTAGAAATAAGTAATTAACTTATATAAACAGATCGACTATAATACCAAAATGAGGGCACAGATGAGAAAAACTACCTCACAACACTAGCTTAAAGTTGGATGCATTAATTTTTGAACTACCTGGTACAACAGATTTTCTTTTAAATAATGTGGTCGAAGTCGAGGTAATGGGAATGGGGTTTGTTTCTGCTGCATAGTTTTTTTATTTTTGCGATGTAAGAACATATATACAATCATTATTTAGAGAGTGAAGGTTTTTTAATTGACTGGTGTTGAATGAGTGGATGGTCTAAAGCGATGTAACAGCTGTAAACACATTATTGCGTATTATTATTTAGTAAATAAGTGGCGTATTTACTAAATAATAATTAGTTTAACAAACAACTGTGGAAGAAATGGCCTGCATTAATCAAATACATTATTGCGTATTTACTAACTCATTTAATTCGCAGTGTCTGTTAGATAACGCACTGGAACTACTTGATTAGCTCTCTCTGCTGCTCAGGTCGTGCGCCGTCCGTCCCCTCTATGTCCCTCGCCGTCCTGTCCGCCCCGGCCTCCAGCAGCGCTCTCACCACGGCGGAGTCGCCACACAGGGCTGCGAGGTGCAGCGGCGTCTGACCAGCATCGTCCCTCGCGTTGACGTCTGTGGTCTCCAGCAGCAGCCGCGCCACCTCCACACCGCCTTTCAGTGTCGCGTAGTGCAGCGCAGTGCTCCCCCTGTTGTCTCTGGCAGTGGAGTCCGCCCCGGCCGCCAGCAGCGCTCTCTCCGCCTCCTCGTCACCTCGCGCTGCCGCCCAGTGCAGCGGCGTTCACCCGCCTTCATCTCTCTCCATGACGTTCGCCCCCGCCACCGCCAGCGTGGCAACGGCTCTGCTCCTGCCCTGCTGCGCCGCCCACAACAGCGCAGTCCACGCCCGCCCCCAGCAGCACCCTAACTGTGTGCACGCTGCCCGCCACCGCCGCCAGCAGCAGCGCCCTCTTGTCCCAGAACCACTCCCCCGCAGTGGTGTCCGCCCCCGCCGAGCACAGTAGCTGCGCTGTGGCCGCGTGTCCCGCCGCCGCCGCCAGCTGTAGCGGCGTCCTGCCCTCTGTGTCCCTGCACTCCGCCTGGGCCCCTGCCCTCAGCAGCACTCCCACCACGACGGGCCCGCCGCCGCCTCCACACGCCGCCGCCTCGTGCAGCGCAGTCCACCCGTCACTATCTCTCGCCGCCTCCAGGTGCGCCCCCGCGTCCAGCAACATCCGCACGGCGGCGGGCTGGCCGTGCCTCGAGGCCACGTGCAGCGGCGTGGATGACGCGTCGTTGACTGGCTCGCTGGCCAGTCCAGGCAGGTGCTGCAGCGCCATCCGCCGCAGGTGCAGGTGTCCCGCCTGGCACAGCGCATGCATCACATGGCGAGCAGTCTCTGGAGCCTCCAGCTGGCGCTTTATTACCTCCAGCTCACTGCAGCTGATATTACCCGCCTCCATCAGTTTCTCCTGGACCTGAGGAAACAGGGACATAGTCCTTTGCGAAAGCGCTCAACACCACATCATCCGTCTGCTCCATTGCAGATCTGTAACAACAAACAGCAAATTCACGTAAGCACGAATCCCACTTTGGAAACATCAATAATGTGATTTTTACCAATACTGATGCATTTGTATTTTGGCATCCAACACCTGAAAACTTTGATTTATCTTATTTAATTGTTTGTACACGTTTCTGATCAAATACTGTAATATCTTGTCGTTTAGCATGAGTTTAAACATTCCAAAATTAATTTAAACATAAAACGAAAATTTCACCAAAAATAATATTTCAGACACGGAATTCTTCCAGTACTGGAACTTCGAGAGGTGGCAGCTTTTGTTTCACTGTCGTATTACTTATTCCCTGGTGTAAATGTTTGTGACGTACTGGATTAGTTAATCTGTTAGTGGTGCGAACAGTCGGAGGTAAGAACTGTAGAGGAATACAGAGAGAAAACAAAATGGTTTACATTCTCTCGTACTATAGGTTGGTGACAGTTTGTAACGTGTCCTTTCCTACGAAAATATCAATTTCAAATCATCAACTAGAATACTGCTAAGTGGTGTACCGCCTGTCGGGGGTTTCACGCAATCAATTGCAGCTCCTCGTGCAATATCTTCTTATCGACAGAGCATCATGTTGATTTACAGAGCCTACACAATTCGCGTATAGATGGCAGCACGTTCCCTGTCGTTAGGAGAGGAGTGGCCGCTAGGCTGCGTCACCTGTACAGTTCGTGGAACAGCGAACTAAACATCGACACACAACCAGACTGTACCAGGATACAAAATAACCAACTACTCGTTCTCTTTAGGGGACTGTAGCTACTATAACTGCCGTGGGGACTATTTATTATGAAATATTTTCCTCAGTGACCCAAATATTTAAAAACAAAACCGCGAGAATGGCAAAACAGAAAACCGCGAATTCAATTAATTAGTGCTACAATAAATTGAATGTTGTTGTAGCAAACCCGATCACAGAATTGACTCTACATAGTTCCGAACTCTGACGCTAGTTGCCGTCACTGCAGCACTGCCACTCGAGGCCTCAATCACTGTTTATGACTACCAAGAGTCTCCAAACAAAATAAGGCGCAATGTATCTACGATATTTACGGAATGTCTCTTTTTTTTTTGGCGTCTATCGATTATAGCTGTTGTTAACAATTATGTTTGTCTGCTATGTATATAAGTTAAAATTATAACCGCGCACTCAACCGACTGAATACACATTTTGGCAAACTCAAACGATGGATCATTCGGCCAAAATGAAATTAACCAGTTTGTTCAGAAAGACACAAATATCGTTCGATTATAGTTGGGACAAGGAAGAAATCATAGACAACCACTTCATAGTTGCAGGAATCCCGTCTTTGTCTGCGGTGAGACGTAAACTCGCGCCCTGGCTCTGGCGTGAGCGATCATTCTGACAGTGGAACACTACTTGTCTGGCTCAATACCTGCTGCACCACGACTACGACAGGTGATTAGGCGCCGGGACTGACACACACACACACACGCACAGCACCGTCACTGCCTTTTCATTGTAGGCAGGTGGAGGATGTTTTCCGAAGACATTGCCTCCAGCAGTGATTAGATGGTTCAGGACATCTCTGTAGGTTCGTCTTCACGGTGGTGTCAGGTTATTTGCGTAACTTGTTATGACTTTCGTCAGTAATAGCAACTTTATCTTCGAGTGCTCTGCCTGTAGACTTGTTTCGAACTTATCGAGCCTGGAGAGTCAGCAGAGTGTGAGCATTCGCAATGACGCGGGTTCGAATCAGCGTTTGGAGTACAGATTTGGATATTCCATAGTTTCCAAAATCACTCCAGTAGAATTCCGGGATGGTTCATTCTAAAGGCCATGACCGAATACCTACTCGTTCCTAGTCCCCATTCCCATCACAACTCTAATGACGAGGCATAAAACCATAAGTAAAGAGATAAAGTTGTTTTGGACTACGTTCCGTCTTTTCAGTAACTCCACAGGTCACTTTCCCCTTCCAGTGTATAATTCAAAGCAACTCTCTTTATATTCCTGTTTGCAGGGACTTTATATTCAAATATATTTGTGGTCTCGTTTGTGTTGATGAATACAATCGTTTATCAATAATGTATTAAATTATTGTCTCTTCCGCCCATTGCCAGTTTTTTACCGAGCGTGGTGTATCAGAGCTAACGTTCTGTCCTCACAGTACGCGGGTTCCAATCCCCATCCTCGTCCAGCCATCAAGATTTCTGATTTCTGTGGTTCTCTCTAGTGTCACCCCACGAAAATGCCGGATTGAATCCCTCAAAATGGTCCTGGCTCTGTTCACCTGACTTGGAAGAGATGTAAAGCCATGAGCAAAAAAAAAAAAAAGTGTTTCATTGCATTGCATCCCTTAACTTACTTAACAAAACGATTATGATTTCTCTCCTCTGTTGGACGGATTCGGATTAGATTGTGTGATGCCGCTTATTTCTCCAGTGCTGTCTCCAGCAAGGAGCGCTGCCTGGAGGGTCGCCAACACACAGCCTTCCACGCTAACACGGATACTCGACTGGCTGGTCAACACGTCACGACTGCACGAGAGCTTAGCATTACTTTGGAAAATATAATGTCAGGATTACTGGAACAAATATTTAAGGAATTTCACACAACAGCACACAGTATCAATAATTAAAAAAAAATAATTCATTTACTGAATGCGGAAGTGAATTCTAAGTAAAGAAATGCGAAAATTTCTAATGAGGAAAAGATCAAAGGCTGTTGAGATTCAAAATCAACATTTGTGATATTTCAATTTACTGTTGATCAAGGATCAAGCGCTTACCACAAAAATGTAAATATACGTTGAACAAGGAACTGAATATTAAATAAACGATACATTCCCAATCTTACATTGATGGTATTGATATAAATAAATTAATATACACATAAGTATTACCATTACTGTTCAAACATCAGTTTGTTCACGATTACAAAATAAACAATTCAGCTGTTGACACGGTTGATTCCGTGAAGTATTTGGGGGTGATAGCACAAAGCAACATGAAATGGGACATGCACATAACTTCCGTCGTAGGCAAGGCTAATTCTAAATTACGATTCATAGGTCGTATTTTGAGGAATTGTAATGCTCAAACAAAGGAGATAGCGTATAAAACACTAGTGCGTCCGCATCCGGATTACTGTTGTGGGGTTTGGGACCCGTATCGCAAGGTTCTGATTGACTCAGTTGAGAGGGTGCAGAGGAGAGCCGCTAGATTCGTGACTTGTTGTTACAGCCCTTATGAAAGCGTCACAGAATTGATACATAGATTGGGCTGGGATAGTTTGGAAGACAGACGACGTAGCTTGCGTTCGAATTTATTGGAGAATATGCGAAAAAAATTAATTTCGAGTGCAATGAAATACTTCTTCCGCCAACCTATTTAGGTCGCAATGACCGGAGGCATAAGATTAGAGAAATAAGATGCCGTACTGATACATATATGTATTCCTTCTTTCCTCGCACTATTCGGGATTGGAATGGGCGGGTTTAGGATTGGTGCTTAGCACCCTCTGCCACCCACAATTTTTGTGATTTGCAGAGTATGAATGTAGATGTAGAACATCCAGAAATATAACATATCAAGTTTCACCACTCCAGTATTTAGCGAATTTACGAATCTGATGCAAAGTGTATCAACCATACGAGGATAATTCTCATTTGCCCGTAACTCTACAAAAGAGGCCAGTGACTAAAATCTTGCATCTTTCATACCCAATCCTCGAGTAAAACTGATCTGCAGACACACAAGCTGAGTGTTAGAGAATATATTACCTCTGTACGTCTAGCAGAGTCTCAAGTCACCTTACCGTCGACACTGTTTGCGAAGGTCTCAGTGGCGACCGACCAGATATAACACACGGCGGTAAGGACCAGCTTATCACGCGCTACCACTGATAATCCTCTCACCTGTTCACTCAAGGCATTCCAATCAATAAACCGTCTCATAGAAACTTCGCCGCACCTTAAATCACAGCGGTAAAGCTAAATCTGTTTGAACCGAGCGTCGTGCGTGAACGGTTAACGTTCTGGCCTCGCATTTTAATCCTACAAAGTTTTGTTGTAGTTCTTTGCAGGCTGATCGATCCTGAGCCACCCTCTTCCAGTTCACGCCTGTAACTCGACGTATAGCCTTATCCCAGCGATCCGGTGGTCTTCCTCTTGCTCTTTTCAGGTTCCTTGGTATCTACTCCAGTACTGCCACAGTCCATCTGTCATCTCTTTTGTGAGCAATATGACCAGCCCATTGCCATTTTTTGGTCGTGACTCTTTTTAAGTTGTCTGTCACTTTAGTTATGGAACGAATGTGTACGGCCCTTTTCCTATCTGTTCCATGGTTTCACCAAATCACTCCAGGCGAATGCAGGGGTTGTTCCTTCGAAAGGTCATGGTCGAATTGCTTCCCGTTCCTTGCCCTCAGCCCTTTCCCTCTAATGACCTCAACGTCGACGAGGCGTAAAGCCATAAGCAAAAATAAATAATTAAAAAAAATAATAAGGTTAAGAAATGCTGCTATATGTGTCACACAGTAATCACCTCTCCTCTGTGCTAAAGAAATTGTGATTTCTATGGGGGAGAGTTAATTATTCTCGATCACATCTGTTTAATATGATTCTAAAAAGTATGAAACAATTTATAGATAGTAAATATGTGTTTAAAGAAAAACTGAGGGATTCCTTTTTTACTCCATTCACGAATTTGTACGAAAGAATTAATTGAATCTAAAATGCCTCTTTCGTAGTTTAGTTGTGAAAATAATACTTACTAATGCTCATCTTATATGTG
>JARYHS010011474.1:0-26015 GCA_031002005.1 Vandiemenella viatica
ACGTAGCTCCATTTTGGCCTCTTTGAATCTCCCCTCCCCCCCATGTAGCCCTACGTGGCTTTTGTCTCTACCCTTCCCCTCCCCATGTAGCACGTAGCTTTTTTCCCCTATTGATTCCAGAACACATTTTGTACTGTTTTCTCTTGTCAGACTATCGTAAATTACATATGGAGGTAATTAAATGACTGAAATAAATATTGAGTGTTCTGTTCCTCATTTTAACTGTGACAAATAATATGAAAGAAAAGCTACGAGGCCTGGCTCGGAACCCCCCCCCCTCCCCCACGTAGCTCTCCAGCAAACCCTAGACCGAGCTACGTAGTTTATGGATGATCCCTTGTCAAACACTGTAACGTCTCTAAAAAGCAATTCGCTTACAGGATTCGAAGAAATGAAACATATTTCCTTGTCTGTACAAATACGCACAACAGTATCTTATTGTTGAAGCAACTTCAGTCCGCGTGAATGTTTGTTTTCTAATTCGGGTGAAACAATGACAAACAAAAGAAACAAGCTGTCCCCAAAATATTTGGAACAATTGCTTTTTTGGGAAGCCTTCCAAACGCGAACTTCTTTTGTTTAAAAGTGTTAAAATTATAATAAATAAATATTTAAATTTATGACAAAAACTTCATGTGCGCTTTATTATAATTTTTTTATTTTATTACACTAGGCAAATAAAATAAATAATTAAAAAAATGTCACGTATTTTCTTACATTTCGGCATTAATTTTTTAAAAAAGTATCGATATGAGTAAGTATCGATACTTTTGTAGTACTCATATGAGTAAGTATCGTAAGACAATTTGAGTACCACTCATTTAAGTAGGTATCGATACTTTGATGATATCGGAACATCACTACGCCTTGACGCCATTACAGTCTAATTCTTCCTTGTTTACGTTGTTCACTGAGTGTTTAAGATGCCTCCGATAATCGTGAGTCCCGCCGACTGTGAAGTACGGGCTGTTATAAGATTTCTTTGTGCTAAAGGCCTAAAACCGATCGATATTCATCGTGAGATCTGTGCAGTTTACGGACAAAACATTATGAGTGATGGTATGGTGAGAAAGTGGGTGAGAGCATTTAAAGATGGCCGCACAAATGTGCATCATGAACAACGGAGTGGGCGTCCTTCGGTCGTTAATGAAAGTTTGGTGCAGAAAGTGGACAATAAGGTGAGAGAAAACAGACGCTTTACGATTTCCTCCTTGTGTGATGACTTTCCTAATGTTTCTCGTAGTGTTTTGTATGGCATTGTGACCGAGCAGTTGAATTACCGAAAATTGTGCTCATGTTGGGTACCGAAAATGTTAACGGATGTGCACAAAACCAAACGTTTAGGCAGTGCATTGACTTTCCTTGAGCGGTACCACAACGATGGTGATGATTTCTTAAGCCAAATTGTTACGGGCGATGAGAGATGGGTGGCCTACGTCACACCTGAATCAAAGCAACAGTCCATGGAATGGCGGCATTCAGATTCACCCAAAAAAGTGAAGTTCAAGCAAACGATTTCTGCCCGGAAAATGCCGTGCACAGTTTTTTGGAACAGAAAAGGAGTATTGCTTGTGGAATTTCTGCCTCGTAAAGAGACAATCAATGCAGCAGCTTATTGTGAGACATTGAACAATCTGTGCTGTTCAATCCAGAACAAAAGACGTGGCAAGTTGAGCAAGGGCATCGTTTTGCTGCATGACAATGCCCGTCCACATGTGGCTAATCAGACCAAAGATCTCATCACATCTTTTCGATGGGAAACTCTAGATCATCCTCCGTACAGCCCTGATCTGGCGCCCAGTGACTACCATCTGTTCCTGCACTTGAAGAAACACCTGAGCTGTCAGTCGATAACGAAGTCAAAACAATTGTGATGTAGTGGTTAACAAGTCAGGCGGCAGACATCTATGAGGAGGGTTTCCAAAAACTGGTACTACGTTATGACAAGTACCTCAATATTGAAGGGAATTATGTAGAAAAGTAGAGTAAGGTACAGGCTTTCATGTAAAAATAAAATTATTGAGATATATTTGCACGTCTTTTTTTTAATTTCAAAACAGTACTTACTTAAAAAAACATGCCTCGTATATATATATCGATGCTGTTGTGTGTAATTCTTTAAATCTTTGTTTAAAGGTCTCACACAAGACACACGGTAAAAAATTGGTAATGGGCGGATGAGACAAACATTTAATATATTATCGATAAACGGGTATATACATCGATACAAACTAGACTACAAATGATATTAGAAAATAAAATAAGAATTAAAAGAGAAAGGCATTAAATTATAAACTTAACGGGGAGAGCGACCTATATCAGTCACTGAAAAGATGGAACTAAGCTCAAACTATTATTTAATTATGGCTTTACGCCTCGTTAACGTTGAGGTCATTAGAGGCGGGATGGGACTGGAGACAAAGAACGGGAAGGAATTCGCCTACGGCATTCACCTAGAGTGATTTGGGGAAACTATAGAAAACCCAAATCTGGATGCCCGGACGGGGATTTGAACCGGCGTCCTTCCAAATGCGAGGCCAGAAGGTTAACCGCTCACCCACCACGCTCGGTAACTTCAAAACAAGTATCCAGGCAGAACACTCGAAATGAAGATAAAGCAGTTCACATTCTTCGCACACAATACGGAAACATGACCATTGGAGCAGTTCCGTCAGTGGGATGAGCAGCTTCATTTCTGAAAAAATTGCACTTACTTGTTCGACCTATCTTCAGCAGTAACAACAAGGTTCGAAGCATTTTAAGATCAGTGAGAGATCGCAGAGCTGCTTTACAATCGAGCGGTGTGTAAGATTCCTTGTGATTGTAGTTTAGTATACATCGGTGAGACATGCCATGCCGAGCGTTCTCCCTTTGAATGAAAGAACATTTTCGTCACGCGAGACAACAACCAACCACGAAATCGGTAGTGGCGGAACATCGTGTAGAAGAAAGACGTAAAATTCAGTGGGAGAATACAAACGTTGCGAAAAAAAAAACAAAAAACAAAACGATTTTTTAAATCTTAAAGTAAGGGAAGCTATAGAAATTTATAAAAATACTAATAATTTCAACAAAGTCGGCGGCTATAGTTTGAACCAAATGTGGAAGTGCGGTCTAGCAAACGAAAGCTCCACAATGCAAGAAAGCCTCTTTGGAACTGTGAATACTCTGTGGCGGAGAAACAAAATCATCTCTGCCGGCGAAAAATAAATAGTGTACCGTGAATCAAGTGTATCCATAAAATTGCAGGCGGATAGATAAAGAGAAGCCCTCACGTAGGCCCCTGGTTGGAGCCGAAACGGAGGAAAAAAAATACCTCTAAAAAGACAAGTAGTGTTGCTCTGTCCGACTGCAAAGCCAGGGCGGAGTTTACATCTTACCGCAGACAATCACGTCTGTCACAAACGGATTCCTTGAACTATGAAGAGACTTCCTATGATTTCTGCCTCACTGCTAGTTTAATGGGACACTAATTGCAGATTTCCGAAAAAATGGTTAATTCCATACAGGCCTGACAGATGCAACGTTGCAGTTGGGTAACATACGTATTCAGTCGGTTGAGTGCGTCAATTTTTAACAACGGAAATAATCCATAGACTCAAAAAAAAAAAAAAAAAAAAAAAAAAAAAAAAAAAAAAAAAAAAAAATAAAGAGACATTCCGTAAAAATCTAGGATACATTGCGCCTTGTTTTATTTGAAGTCTCTTGGCAGTCGGGAAGACTGATTGTACGATGAGGCCTCGAGTGACAGAGCTATAGTGGCGGCAGCTAGCGTAAGAGTACGGAACTTCGTAGTCTCTTTATCAGTGACCCCATATGCTACAACAACAATCAATCTATTGCACCAGTGATTAAGAGAATTCGCGGTTTTCTCTTGTATCCTGGGACAGTCTGATTACATTTTATATTTTATTTTCTTGGAAGTCGCAAATCGCACGCCATTTCGACGGACTAGCGGCCACTGCTCGCTACACGACGGGAAACGTGCTGCCACCTAGCGGCGAACTGCGTAAGCTCTGTGAATCAACGTGATGTGTAGTCGATAAGGAACAGAATGCAGGATGCTCTCCAATTGACCGCGCGAAAACCTCCGACAGGCAGTACAGCAATGAGCAGTATTCTAGTTAATTGTTCGAAATTGATATTTGCATATGGGAAGACTCGCTACTAACTGTTACCAACCAATAGTATGAAAGCACGTATAACAATATCGATACATAAAATATGACAGTAGAGACGCAACCTACGAATGTCGGGTATGTACAACACCACGAAATAAATAATACGAAACAAAAGCTATGCTCTCCCGTAGTAGCGCTACTGGAAGAAAGCGTTGCGTCTCTAAAGGAGTTATTTTGGTGAAATTTTGTTAAATGTTTAGAACAACTTTTGCATTTTTAGAAATCATGCTAAACAACGTGATATTACGATATTTGTTCAGAAACGTATATGAAGAATTAGTTGAGATAAATCAAACACTTTAGGCGTTGGCCGCCCAAGTATAATTGAATCAGTACTGCTAACAATGACATTACTGATATTGATAAAATGTAATTTCTGCTTTAGACGAATTGCTATTTGTTGGTAGAGGTCAGCAATGGAGAAGATGGCTGAGGTGGTGCTGAGCGCTTTCGCAAAGGAGGAAGTGGTCTCCAGACCTGTCCGCCTGTTTCCTGACGTCCTGGAGAAACTGCTGGAGGCCGGTGCCGTCACCTGCAGCGAGGTGAAGGTTATAAAGCGTGAGCTGGAGGCTCCAGAGACTGGTCGCCACGTGATGCACGCGCTGTGTCGGGCGGGACACCTGCACCTACTGCGGATGGCGTTGCAGCACCGGCCAGGACTGGCCAGTGAGCCAGTCGACGACGCGTCGTCGACGCCCCTGCACGTGGCCTCGAGGCACGGCCAGCCCGCCGCCGTGCGGGTGCGGATGCTGCTGGACGCGGGGGCGGACCTGGAGGCGGCGAGAGAGAGTGACGGGTGGACTGCGCTGCACGAGGCGGCGGTGGGCCCGTCGTGGCGGGAGTGCTGCTGAGGGCCGGGGCCCAGGCGGAGTGCAGGGACACAGAGGGCAGGACGCCGCTACAGCTGGCGGCGGCGGCGGAACACGCGGCCACAGCGCAGCTACTGTGTTCGGCGGGGGCGGACACTACTGCGGGGGATGAGAGGCCGCTGCTGCTGGCGGCGGACACGGGCAGCAGGAGTACCATCAAAGCGCTGCTGGGGGCGGGCGTCGGTGGCGGTGCCGACCAGCGGGGGCGGACTGCGCTGCAATTGGCGACGGAGCAGGGCAGGAGCAGAGCTGTCACCACGCTGGTGGGTGTGGGGGCGGACGTCAACTGGAGATGAAGACGAGTGGACGCCGCTGCACTGGGCGGCACAGCGCGGTGACGAGGAGGCGGTGAGAGCGCTGCTGGCGGCCGGCGCGGACTCCACTGCCAGGGACAACGTCATGGGTAGAACACTGCGCTGCACTACGCGGCACTGAATGGCAGTGTGGAGGTGGCGCGGCTGCTGCTGGAGACCACAGACGTCAACGCGAGGGACGAGGATGGTTGGACGCCGCTGCACTGCGCAGCCTATAAGGGCCACTCCGCCGTGATGAGAGCGCTGCTGGATGCCGGGGCAGACAGGACAGCGAGGGATAAGGAGGGAGGAAAGGCGCACGACCTGAGCAGCGGAGAGCTGAGGGAGCTGCTCAAGTAGTTCCAGTACGTCATCTAACAGACACCGCGAATTAACTCAGTTTGTAAATATGCGGTACTGTGTCTAAAGCTGAGACATCACCGTAGACCATCCACCAATCCAAAACCAGATAAATGAAAAATCTGTACTTTCTACACAATAAATATATTTATTTTCTTACATCACAAAAGTAAAAAAAAAAAAAAACAAAAAAAAAAAAAACTATACAGCACAATTAAAACTCCATGGCTGAATTCCTTCCCATTCCCATCACCTCGACGTCAACCAGATTCAATTACATATATATATATATAAAGTCAATGCAACCAACTATAAGCCACAGCTGTGTGGTACTTTACCTCATCTATGACGTCATTTTGGTGACACAGTTGTTCCGTTTATATAAGTTTACTATTTATTTCTACATATTTGAGTGCACTTAAATTCCAAGATGCCTCAGTGATAGACCTATTGTATTTTAGTATAGTTAACAAGCGTTGTGGTAAGTAGTAAATGCACCGTATTGGAAACTGGTAAGATCACGACTGAAGTTACCAACCATTCTATCAACTCGATATTTAGCCACCAGGATGTATAATAGCAATACACATTCACTTTCTCTTAATTTAATAGCATTTCAAATTAACAACGTATTAAGAACTAGTATATTTTATTCTGCCCTGCCTGTACTTCAGAAAAATCGAAACAATTACCAGGTTTCCATCTCCCCATTACATATCAATTAGTAATACTTTATCAGACATCTGGATTGATTTGAGTAACTATGGAAAACACAAACCTGGATACCTGGACGGGGATTCGAACCCCCGTCCTCCCGAATGAGAGTTCAGAGCGTTAAACACTCACCCACCACGCTCGGTATCAAGGATTAAACATTCCATAAACAGAACACGCCCAAAACAAATCTCTGAATTATGATCTGACTTATCACAGAAACTGAATAAAATTTCACATGTATTACATTTCGTGTTTACTTGAAATTAATTTTACACATATTACGCAAAGATACTATCTTCATATTCCTGCTTTCTAAAATGCCTTATAAAATTCCTGAATTTCATTTATCGCAATCTTGCGGACATTTTTAAATTATAAATGTCCAGTTATTCTGTATGAAAGTTGTTATATCTTTCGACAAGGCTTACACTATCACGGCTTCGTAATCAAAATAACAAAATAACAAAACAAACAAACAAACACAAAAAAAAGATACTAACAATTAAGAGATTTTGTATTACCAAACAGATTAGTATTATGACTTTAAGATTCAAAGTAATATACCACAACGTAGCACGAAATCGAATTAATTCGCTCACAATGAAAGTGACAGCAAATATTGGAGCAGGTGCAGTGTTGGAAACTGTTCTTAACGGAATGGAAACTATTTGTTCGTTAATAAACCGAGCGTAGTGGGTGAGTGGTAACGCTCTGGCCTCTCATTTTGGAGGACGCGGGTTCGAATTCCCGTCCACCCATTCGACATTGGTTTTCCCAAATCACTCCAGCTGAATGCTGGGATGGTTCCTTTAAATGACAAGTCCAAATTCCTACCCGTCCCATTCCTTTCCCACCTGTAACGACCAAAATCGTTTGTGAGCTCGCTGGAATAAAGCATTATTTGGTGTAATTATGGTGTTTCTGCTCAACTGCGATAGATATTACCTAGAATATAACACAAAAGCGCTGTGTGTAATATAGTCGTTCGGATGTTTAGGAAAAAAAAAAGAAATATGCAGGCAAATATTACCTTAAAATTGGGTAAATATGACCTAAAAATTACAAAATATGACCAAACATTTGAATTTACTATGCTATATGCTCCAATTGCAGTATTTTATGGACTAGGAAAAATACCCTATCACAAACACTTGTTACTGAGTTTCACTTAATTAAATTAACACTCTTAATTACACTCGTCAATTTCGTGATCCGTTTATACCACTCCGATGAAGAACCACAGAATTTAACTTGACTCCTTTATTGTTCATAGATACATTGTGATAAATCCACATCTGCTTACTGCAAGAGACGCTGGATGTTGCTCGTAAATATAGTAGGGTCTATTCTTTGAAACAGTCTGTTGCTATCACTAAATGCAAAGCAAACGAGATTAAAATGATGCCCATTGGTTGGTGTGCTGTACCGCTCTTCTGCATAATGATAGTGTTCGTATATATAGATTTTTTTACTTATAGCTTTATGCTTCGTCGACGTGGGCGTCATTAGGGACGGGATGGGACTGGGGGACAAGGAATGGGAAGGAATGTGGCCATGGAGAAACGAGAGTGGAAACCGATTGTGGCGGGTGAGCGGTTAAGGCTCTGGCCTCGCATTCTGGAGAACGCCGGTACGAATCCCCATCCGGGCATCCAGATTTTGGTTTTCCGTGGTTTCTGCAAATCACTCCATGCGAATGCCGGGATGCTTCCTTCAAAAAGGCCATGGCCACATTCCTTGTCCCCCAGTCCCATCCCGCCTCTAATGACGTCCACGAAGCGTGAAGCTATAAGTAAAAAAATCTATATATACAAAACTGGAAATACGTAAACTGATCTCGTCAAGTTAGATCTGTGAACAGTAGACTACGTGTTTCGCAGAAGCAGGTTAGTTGCGCTCGTTTACCTTGTCGTGTTTCTCGCCCACTCTCGTTATTTGTGTCTGTAACTTATTCTTGAGTCCTTATTATCTTCCCTATGCATGTTGTAGCCCCAACATCTTGCCTATGTACCCAGCTAGACTCATTTATCTCCATAATTTGCTTCTCCCAGCTCTGGCAGTCACAAATACAATTTTGTAACTATTTAGGGGAATAAACTCCTCTCTGGCTTCCAACCACTTAAGAAAGTCACACCTGTGGAACGTCTCGAAGGCGCCTATCTCAACCCTCATTTTCAGCCATAGATGTCACTGAACAAATGTTTGTTTACGCGCTGCCGCAGAAACGGTAGAAGACAAAAACCAACCCAGCGCGATGACGTCATCAACTCTTCTGCTCGTTTCCGAGGC
Organism: Vandiemenella viatica; assembly: GCA_031002005.1. Taxonomy (NCBI): domain Eukaryota; kingdom Metazoa; phylum Arthropoda; class Insecta; order Orthoptera; family Morabidae; genus Vandiemenella; species Vandiemenella viatica. The sequence continues at coordinate 8,710 of JARYHS010011474.1, forward strand.
GAAACTGTTTCAGCTTTTTATTAGCCGGGTTCCAGGCCGCACTTAGTTGATAACCAGTGAATCAGTTAGCTAATGAATCAGTTGTTCTGATTTCTACACTTCTGGAATACAATAGTCCAAGAGTCTTTGAGCCGGGCTAAAATATTTTTTTTTCCAAAATGTAATGTATGACCTACGTATGTTTGTATGCATACAATACGTATCAAATATTTGATCAAATGTGACAAAGATAGCCTTGCAGGTGAATTGTACTGTTTGCGGAGAATATTCTTAAATAATGGTTATAATCATGGGCAGATTAGTCGCGCGTTTAAACAGAAGGAATATCGACAGAAAGATCATGTTGATATCAAGGGCGTTGCCTTTCTGCCATTTGTGGTTTCCCTAAGTTCCGAAATAGGTGGATTGTTGACACAATACGGAGTCAAGGCAATTTTCAGACTGTCCACTGAAATTAAACACTTGTAGTTACCATTAAAGATGACCTAAGTTAACGAAAACCCTAGTCCATAGGTTCCCAACTTTTTTGACCTACCACTCCCTTTTAGAAAAAAAAATTACTGGAAAAACAGCACTGACGTCTTTTGTAATCAACGTTGTGTAATCCATAGCGCTTCAATTAAATTGGCTTGTTGCCCACTTCATTCAAACTCTTAGGTGAATTGGGCTATATTAATATAGTAAAACAAGGACAGATTTTTAAAATTATTAAAGATTATAAACAATATTGGTGCCTTGTACAAAATTTTATTAAAAACATATATTGAAAATTATTGTAAAATTATCAGTGAGATGTCTGAGCTTGATGTAATGACACTAATTTTTCTCCATTTGATGCTATATTTGTCAGCAGGAGTCTTAAATCACCGCGTTCTGTTAGTTTTCTTTGTTGCTAGATTGCTTACTATACTAAATCCCCTTTCGGCCTAATATGACGATGGGAATGCAATAAAAAACTGTTTTTGTTGCAGCCCACAAAGGCGGATATAAATCTGTAATTTGCAGTCTATAGCCAAAATTCTTGATATCAATTTTTTAATTTCAATTTTAATTCTTCATTTGTTGATAGATCTCTTCCTGTAGCGATAAATCTGCTTTTAAAAATCTTCTTTAAGTACTTCAAATGTTGACAAAATACTAAATTATCTTAATCATTTGTTTCCACAGAGGAAAGATTTGGAAACTGATAGAATTGTCTTCGACCCACATTTTGTTTGTACAAGGCAAGTTTTGACATGAATGCACAATTAACTGACTTTGCTTTGGTCAAATTCAAATTATCTCCTTGCAGCTGTAGGTTTTATTCATTAAATTTATAATATAGATCAGTTAAATAAGCTATATCATTCTTATATTTCAATAAATTCTCTCTTAATGAATCATCTTTATTTTCTAAAAAACGTTATAATGGAGTCAAAACCGTCATAAAAACTTGTTAGACAGGTACCCTTTGACAGCCAACGAACTTCTGTGTGCAATAGCAAATGACTTGAAATCCTCGTCATTTTCATCACAAAGTTTTCCTAATAATCTATTATTGAGAGCATTGCTTCTGATCTTGTTAACTGCGATAATTAAATACTGTAGTGATTCAGTGAAGGCGATCACTTAGGGATTTTGCAACCAAATGGTGTCTGTGAATTACACAATACACGGCGACTACATTTGATACTGCCTTTCTCAAATATGAAATCAGCCCTCGGTATCGTCCAACCATTGCCGGAGCACCATCAGTAACAAATGACACGATATTATTCAGAGGAATACCTTTTTTCTTCAAAATAGTGTTCCAAAACTTTAAATATAGATTTTCTTTAGTATCAGTTTCTAATTTTTTTGCGAACAGTAATTCTTGACAAAATATTTTCACATTTAATGAAGCAAACTGTACGCAAAAAGTAATGAATCATTGTTTGGTAAAGTAGATTCATCAAGCTGTAAAGAAAATTTGGCAGTCTTCTAAAAATCAAGTTAGAGAACTCTCCACAGTACTCAGACATTTCATCGATTCGCATTCTGTACTGTGTTATTGCTAAGTGGGATTCTCTTAATAATATCAGACGCCGGCTGGTGCGGTACAGTACACAGAACCTCACTCACAGATGGCAGTATAAATTCATCTCCAATCGTGCGCGGTTTTCCAGATTTAGCAATAAGCAAGGAAATGTTGTAAGAGGCACGAAGCCCATCTGCGTCTTGTTTGGATGCCGCTGAATACATACCAGCTACAGATGGACGTCTTGAATATTGTTCTTTGAGCATTTGAAAGTAAGATAAACTTTTCTGTCAGGGTGTATTTTGATTAGATAGTTCTAAACGTGAAGGTTTGATAGCCTTCATTTGAGAAAACTCTCTGGCAAATCATGCACATTGGTAATGTCTTGTTTGAGGACAGCCTCAATATAACCGTATTTCAAGTGTTCGACATTGTACTGTCTACATTTTTTCTTTGAATGTGACATCTGTGAAAATAAAAATTAATTTTTATATGACCACCATCACTGTTATTCAATTAAATAGATTCACTATTACAATTTGATTAAATACATTGAAAATTGTGTTCATCATTTCATGAATATTTTGTGACCAACAAGTAAACTGTAAAAAACATGTGTTATTTATTTAAATTTATTTTAAAATGTATAAATACAATTTTTAATAGCTATTTTTAAATTACGTTACCGCCCAACCACCGAAATTATGTACAAAATAGTATTAATCAAATAAGAATAATAAGAATTATTAAGCTTTAACGAAAAAATTTAGAAATAAAAGTTGTTAATTATAACTCGTTTATTTAACTTTGGTAATTAACTTTTTCTCTCTAATGTTTTAGATGAAAAATCTTCATAAAATATCTTAGATAAAAGTGACATCATTAATCTGCCACTTCCGGTTATCAGATCTCTATCAAAAGTGGATAGAATTGAGATATTCAGGTCCCGAAACTTGAATATGTAATTTCATAACAAGCTGTTCGACAGAATTTGTTCAAACTGATAAACAGGCAAGCATAAAGATGGACGGAGAACAGTTAGTTCGAGCTAATATAAGACTAATTGATGGTTTTATAACTGACTGTCTTCAGAGGACGTCTATGCGTGAGCCAGCGACAGACAGGACTCCTCGCTCCCCACTAACACACAGTCCTACAGACCGTCTTCGATTCACGCATTTTCACCTAAAATGGTAAAGATATTCTAAGTTATTTTATAAAAATATATCGGAGATTTTCATCTCTATTAAAATTAAAACGCACAGTATACTGAATAAAAATTTAGAGAATGAGACGTATCAATACATTTATTAAGCCATATATCCCGAATGCAGACTTGAGGTTTTTCAAAACTATAATTCAGATTTTGGGTAATAAGTGGAAAAGATCAAAAGAAACGGAAAAGAGACAGTAGATTCATGTGATCCAACTTGATGGTACTTTGGGATTCGGTTGTTTATGTTCGCGATAAAGTATAACTAGCTGAACACAGAGCTAATAACTGACCAACGCCCTTCGAACCGCCGCCAAGACTTTCGACTTGCTGAAATCCTAAGGGAATTAGCCAGCGTACTGTAACACTGACGGTTTCCATCCACAGATCCGGAGGGACTGATCCGTGATGGGATACTGACTGGCCTTGTCATTGTGTGTGTGCGGGCGACTAAGGGCTTGAGTTGCCAAGGGCTAGGACTGACGGACAAAGTCTGTCCAGCACACTCGATAATCTCTCTCTCCAGCATATGAGCGGGTTTTGTCGACACGTTAAAAGTTATTTTTCCATTTTCAAAGCTGGTGACCATACTATTTAATAATTTTCCATTATAAAGTCATTTACGGCACCCTGATTACTTCTGTTCCATTATATATAATGATTGCTGGTAAAATGTAAGTACAAACAAAATGTAAGTGCAGGAAAATACATTAAATAAATTATAGGCCTAAACCTCTTTCTTCTCTACTCCAGACATTCAATTCGACAAGCTCCTAAGTCGACACACTTTGCACCTGTAGTTGACACTCTTTCCATAACCCAAAATTACCATGAGGCCGACCGCAACAGTTCACCAACTGACATCAAGAAGAAAGTACACAGCAGAGGCCTGGACCAAGTGAAAGAAATTTCAGATCCAAATGCGGTCCCATGCGGGAGAACACAGGCACCACGAGTTGTGAACTTCTGGGGTCAGCAAAGCAACTCTACACAATACCCTCCATAGAAAATAAAAAATTTAAAAAATAAAACTTATTTAAAAAAAATGTCAGATAGAATAATGGCGTTTTCACACACACCGACAAAACCGGATCCGCCGCCTGCCTTTTCGCACCGAGTTCAATAAGTTTTTTGCTTTGGCGGAAGAAATAGGCATCAATCATTCAACAAAAATTACTTCAATATATTATTATTATATCGTAGAACAAAATACAGTAAATATTTAATTAACATACAGTACTGGATACATCCTGTGTTGACTCAAATACAAAAAGAGCCCTAGAAAAGTATTGAAATCAATTGTGTACACAAATATTCTGCTATATTATTATTTCATTATTGGCAGTAAGTAAGTCCACCTAAGCTGTAGATACCGCACAGGTTCTCAGTCGCTCTGTCTCAAGGCACTACCGAACAATCGAACACTGACCAGTGGAAACGTTTTAGCATTGTTGATCGAGCCGGAACATAAACATACTAACAATGGTGATCCCTGTGGTGCACAGCGCTTGCTGCGACTCATTCACGAACTATTGAAGCAGGTGTTATTTGCTGAAACATTTGTTCAATGTTTTTGGTTATTAATTAATCTTATCGGCACGTCCTTGCCAGTATTGGATAGGGGGGCGCTGGATGGGCGTCAACGCCCCCCAAATTTGCCTTTGTTCACAAACGCCCCCTTCGAGCTCTCTAACGCCCACCGGGGGGCGGTACGGCCCACGTTGGGAACCACTGCCCTAGTCTATAACATATGCCATGTGAATGTGGCCATGGTTAAATCGGACATACACAGCGGTGTATTGTGCAGCGATATGTTGAACACCCAAGAAATGTTCGTCTTGGTCAAGAAAATGAATTTGTTGTGGCCTAACGCAGTGTGCAAGAAGGTCATATATTTGATTTTGAAATAACTACAATGTTAGCCCGGGTCAAAGATTTTTGGCCAGCGTTATTACTGAAGCTGTAGAAATCAGAACAACTGATTCACTGGTTATCAACTCAGTGCGGCGTGGAACCCGGCTATTAAAATGCTGAAACAGTTTCGCCTCGGTAACGAGCAGAAGAGTGGATGACGTCATCACGCTGGGTTGGTTTCGGGCTTCCGCCGTTACCGCGGCAGCGCGTAACATTTGGCTGAAATTGAGAGCTGAGACGGACGGCTTCGAAACATCTTAACGCGACTGGAAGCCCGAGAAGGGTTCATTTATATACAACTTCAATCTTACATATTTATCAGAACTCCGGGAAGCCCCGGACACTTAAAATTAAAAATGTATTTTCTGTATTTTCTAATATTAAAATAAACTGGGAACTTCTGCAGTTATATTAATTATAAGTTAGCAATCATAACAATTTTTTTAAACGAATTAAATTGAAAACACGCTTTGGCGTCACAATAGTTGTCGGGTAGCCCCGGGCACAGTAATAAATGCTGGCCTAATCGTTTTTGGCACTATAAAAATCAAAATAGTAATGGATATCTGAAGAATCTGTATAAACACAATCTTCATTGGCCTGTCTATCCTCAAAGCACTGCATCCAGTCTTCTTCGAAAATTTCCCCACATATGATGCATTAGGTCTGTTTTACTTGTTTTGCTTCGGAAATACTTTGAATAATTTTCTTTGTATTCAACATCTTTACAGCGCAGCTACCTATTCATTTGTTTGCTTCGTCCTTTTTACTGCCTTCACTCTTTTGCCCATACTATCCCCCCTTTTTTTGTATGGTGAAGATGTTGAAATCTTGCCCGTTTTGGTTTTTCAAGCCCGCGTTTTATTTGTTTACTTGACGCATCATATTCAGCAATCTACAACGAATTTTGAGAGGAGCGGTGAAAAACATCTGCCAGGAACAAAACCCTCAGTAGTGTGGAACTCACAGCCGCAGCGCAATGGGATTTGCTCTTACAATACAGCGTGCGTATTTACAATTAACTTTGTTTGGTCTGGGGCTACGCGACCTTCCGCATCGTTGATACGATCCCTGCATTACGCCACGCTCTGGGATTCACCGCATTCTAAAGGACGCGGCTTCGAATCCTAGTCCAACCATCCGTATTTGTGTTTCGTGGTTTCTCCAAATCGATCACGGCGAATACCGAGATGGTTCCTCCAAAACGCCTTCGTCCAATTCGTTCCTCGCCCCCAGTCCTTTCGCACCTCTACTGACGTCGACGAGGCGTAAACCCGTAAGCGAACAATAGAATTATGCTAATACTGTTTCCTGAATTTGGAAATGACTGACATTAGATAAGAATATATATGTATTAGGGGAGACTGGGTACGGTTGTGCCAGGGTACGGTTGTGACAGTCGTCATATTAGTCAAACTCTAAGGAATACCGGGATGGGGAGGGGTAGAGAGGAGCGGCGTGCCTGTCTGAACGTGTTTCACAGTATCGCGTGACATTAACAACAGGCCTACATTACTTTGTAATAGTCAAAAGTAAGTGTTTTTATCAGATTTCTTTTAATAATTGTTGTTGTATGTGTACAGATAGAGTAATGAGTGTTCTTCCTTGTTATAAGTTAAGCATTAGTAGTTAAATAGCAGTGATTACTTTACACGTAGTTTATTTTGTATTGTCATTGCGATTGTTGTTTTGCGATGGAGTGCATAGTTTACGGTTGTGACATATCTTCTGGGTACGGTTGTGACGAATAATTTTTTGTTTTTGATGCCGAGAAAAGGCTTGAGAAAGACCTACAGTTGTACGAGGCACATTACTTACGGTTACTTTTGCAGCAAATGCCTTGGGAAATACTATCCCTCCTTTACTTATGTTTGAATGGGTTAGTTACCACGTTCGTTTTGTTAGCTACGGGCCGGTATGATCGTTTGGGACTGTAAATCCTTCAGGCTGGATTCATTATTCCTAGGATATCTCGAACATTTTAAGAAATTTTCTAATGCTTCTCCAACGCATTGAGTCTTGTTAGTGCTTGATAACCATTCGTCCCATATCCAAATCAATACACTGGATTTTTGTAAAGAAAATGGAATCACTTTCCTCTCGTTTCCTCCACACCGCTCATACAACCTGCAGCCCTTGGCTCGCCCTGTCTTTGGATCTTCTGCTACTAATACTACTTGTGGTGGATAGATGCAGAGTCACAGTGACAATCTACGATATACCAGGTATTATCAAAATAATATAGATCAAGACTTTTATAATAACTATTGATGCTACAATGCCTTATTAGGTATAAGCCATTAAGCCGTTCCCACATTAATTTCTGTTGTTAAGTAAAAATTAAATTTTTCCAGAAGAAGATTATGTTACATTATATTTGATATTATTTGCAATTGAAGAAATTTTAGACCATTTTGTTGTATTTTTGAACCTGTGAATACCGACCCCAAGCACTGTCACAACCGCCCCTGGGTTGTGGTTAGTTGTGACATTTTTTTTTTCTAATTTGTTGTTATGACTTAACCATTATACTTAGAAACAAATCTTTAGCATTTATACATAGGAAAATGTACATTTTACTATAAAAATCACCTTTCTTCCAGCTTCCAGTTCTTGTCACAACCGTACGCAGTCTCCCCTACTCTTTTTCAACCAAACATCAACCCATGCGCTTACAGTCTTGAAACATAGCTTGTGCACCAACAACACTCATACACTGAATATCAAAACCAGACCAATGTGGGGGAAGTGTGGTTCTGTTATTGTGGCTGAACTGGAGTGTGTTGCGACCTTCCGCCTCTGTCGTGGGTGGACCCGCAGCGTCCTGGCGTTACGGAGGTGAAGGTCAAATCTTCTGACCGGTCACAATGGAGCTGGGATCGACCATATGTTGGTCGTGCAGTTTGAGGATTCAGTTTTCCAGTGCTTCTTACAGTATACTTACAGTATTTTTGTAATAAAAATATGGTGTACTTCAGACAAGAGGCAGTAACTAATATCCTCCATGATTTGACATGACCTTTACTGTTGATGAGTGAGATAATTATATCAGAATCTTTAAGGTTTGTTGGTTTGGTTGGTTTATCCATTTCATTATGATAGCGGCGCCTGACGCGAGGTCGGCAGGTTCGAATCCCGGCAGGGTAGAGAGTGGCGGTGCATGATTCCCAATCACCGCATTGTGCACTAAGTCCAGAACTTTGCGTCGCAGTGCGTATGGAACGAGGCCGCTCGGCACTGTCGACGGTAGCGCTACAGACGTAGGGTCGTCCATTAATTACGAGAGGTGAAATAGGGGTGGGGGGAGTGACAGAAACAGACGCTCTATACCGACGGGAGGGCGCTGTGAGAGGGGAATAAATAACAAACATCGTGACATTTTTAATGGCAGACTATTCCTTACGTAACAACAAGTTTCAAGAAGATAAATATCACTGCGCAAAACAGTTCTGGGAAGCTTCCGATTAGGATCGACACTCGAGACACCTTAAGTGGAGATACTGCTTATCACATCACGATGTGGACACGCGGATAAGCAGCAAACATCGCCTCCGATATGCGAGGCTTTCAACTATTGAACACCTGCAGTGATTTTCCTTGATAAAAGAAAGGTCCACCATTTCCTTAAAAAATGCTCATTTCCAATACTATTTCCATACTATATAATAAAATTATAGAAAAGTGGTGTTCGTAGATGAAATGAATTTTATAATGTTTACTTGAAGCATAAACTCCTGTTGATACTGATGCCAAACCAGCACAGGGTGGAAGCTGCACCACGCAGAAATTATCTGACGCTCTTTAATGTAAATCGCGTACACTATTTGCTTACGTCATTACCTAATGTGGAAGAATACTTTTTTTTATGGCGGTAAGTTATAAAGTTCCCTATGAAGCAGAGTCCAAAGCCCCGAATTTTGAAATTTTTGATCTTCTGTACGCAACTAATGCAAAAACTATTTAACGTACTTAAACGAAATTTCACTTAGTGATAGCTTATCTGTGCATGTTAATTACTGTATGAACTAAATCAGAAACTGGTGTTCTAGAGGAGCTGTACTTGGAACTATTAATAGATTGGTTACATGTGCAGATGTTAGAAGGTGTGAAGAGAATATGATGAGTCTTGAATAGACACTTCGGGAAGAATTACAGGTGTTTTACAGAAGCAAAAAAGTCACCATAACAGTAAATTACAAGTTGATTTTAGGTGTGAGGGTGTTAACTTGTCAGTACCGGATTAGCCGCCTAGGAAGAGTTAACAAATGCTAGAAAACCTAGCTGTTTCAATCCGGCTCTATAGCTTGTGCGTGGTGTTGTCACAGCGTGAAATAACACAAACAAACAGAGGTGATGAACACTATAGCTGAGGAAACTGAACAAAAAGAACGCAAATAAAAATCTGCAAGAAGCAAACAGGCGTGCAGGAAAAATCTTTTCGCCAGTGCAGAACTTCCATTGGTTTTAATAACAATACAAACGATTGCTTAGCAACAGTTCAGTCCCAGTGACACTTCCTGTTTGCTGAACACTCCGCTAGGAGCGCTGTGGAGTCCCAGCCGAGACCCCAGTTCCCTTACCACCACCGCAGTTCCCTCACTGCCTTTCTGTGTGTTTGTGCAACGGTCTAACTGAAATCATTCATCGCTGAATATCTTGTCGCGTGGAGTGGCTGGTCCGCTCCCCTGGTCAGTACGCGTATGGTAGTTATTTCTGCATTGAACTGTGTGAAACTGTTGATAATTGACGACTTGCCTTGCGACATCCGGAGAATGTTATCACAGCTGCTATCTGCGTTATAGTAAACGAATAATTCAGTGCAGCAATTCGGAATTCTGCCTTGTGTTGTTGGCTTGTTGTTTCTTCCGGCAGGATCGTGTTGTTTCCTTTCTTTTTTTAAAAAAAAAGTTATTTCCATGTCAGTATTTTCGAATCATTGTAGAAATGGCGGGTACTGGATCACACTGCGTTGTAGAATCTGACTTTTATCTGTTTTCTTGTTGATTTAAGGTTGTGGGAAAATTTTCTGTCATAGGTGAGAGCGTTACAAAATTGGAACAAATTACAAGGGGATTAATGAATAATTTAGTAAAACGCTGAAACAATTTAATATTAACATGGGAAGGATAGTTGCAGACAAGAAAGAAAAAATATGTATATAAAACTCAATACAGTACCTAGGACACATTATGGGAGGCGAGAGGTACCAGCTATTACGACTCACCATTGAAGGGAAGATACTGGGGGAATGATCTGTCGGAAGGAGAAGGAACTCGTGGCTGAAGGGCATTCGGAGATGTTACAACTCCTCATCAGAAGAGGCTTCACATGCTGCAAAGTCATGTCCAGAGCCAGCCGTGTGGACAGCCAATACCCAATAAAAAAGGTCGTCTTAAGAACAAGAAGGGAAATTTCCATCAGAATTAAATTATGTATAACTTTTGTAGATTGACTACAGGAGTCTTGCTAAGCGAAGACAATTGACTCTGCATTGCTGTCAAAAAGTACTGAATTTTTTTAATTAATTGTAGTGCCCTTGGATGTATGTATCAACCATTTCTTTTTCTTTTCAGTTTCGCTACTTTGTACTGCCAGGAACGCGAGATAAGCCGCCGAGTGGGTCCTCGTGAATCGCCGCTATCAGCTGGAGTGGCCGCTGCCTCTGCTGCTCAGCCGCCACTGTGTGAAGAGAGGACGCCGACTGTCAGGTGAGTTGAGACTACCTGTGAGACGCGGCCTCGCTGCTCTCACCAGCACGTCGACAGCGCGACCATTCCAGGGCTTAAAAAGTCATCAGCTCCACTCGTCACCGGCAACTAGCAGAGGGACCTTGTGACTTGCGTTCTACGTCTCTAAGTAGACAAAATGGCGCACCGTGGCAGCGCTAAGTGAAGGTGGCCTGCAGTTTTACAGCAGTTCTATTTTCATTTATTCATTATCGTTGAGGACCATCTCCAGTTTCCCGGGTATGGTTTACGACGATCGTCTTCCACTGTCTCCTATCCATAAAAGTTTCTCTGTCAGCTTCCTATCCTCCTCTTGAGTAATTCTTGCCTGGCGCATCCACTATGTGGTAGTGGACATTCTACATCTCAGTAGTGCGGAATGGTAGAAGTCCAGGTGGGGACCCAGTCCTGCGGGGTATAACGCAGCACCCAAGCCCAGGGACACGGGTGAAGACCTCAACGGCATCTACGGCACAGATGTTCTTCGTATGGGGTAGATGGCGGAGGAGGCAACCGATCTTTCTCAAGGGAATTGAGAAAGAATCTTTTTTTTTTTAGCTGCTGGCCTTATGCCTCGTCGGTGGGTAAGGTCATTAGAGGCGGGATGGGACTGGGGACAATGAACGGGAAGGAATTCGGCCATGGACTTTTTGAAGGAAGCATCCCGGCATTCGCCTGGAGTGATTTGGGAAAACTATCGAAAACCCAAATCTGGATTAACTGACGGGGATTCGAACCCGCGTCCTCCCGAATGCGAGGCCAGAGCGTTAACCGTTCACCCACCACGGTCGGTGAGAAGCAAACCATTGCCTTTTGGTGAAGAGGCATCTTGAAAGGCTCAGGGCGTAAACCCCGACAGAAAATCCTCTTCTGTGTTAGGCAACAGAATAGAAAACAAAACTATTGCTTTCAAAGTTAAAACGAGTTCTATTTTATGAAGCATGATTGCCGGTATATTGGTGGAGCCGTTAATTTCAGCGATTAGCTGCGATACCACGCGACATTTGGCTTGTTCTAAATGATAATTTCCTCGACCCGTTGATCTCGCCCAGTAAGCGCTGCTCACGTGGCTGGTCGTTGGGGTCGCCAGGTGATCAGGGTAGATAGATATGTTCACTTTGATCCCATGTGAGAATAATATCGGGGATGTGGAACAGTACATACACTTATTCGTAATGTCAATATTACTATATAATATTATTATATATTGACAACAAGTTAGAAACAACCCATTAGTATAACCAATATCTCCTGTAATCTACAAATACAATCCCGAGTTAATTAATACTTATTATGTGGAACAGTGTATACACTTGTTACCAGCATCTAATAACCAGTTATTTTCTTACCATTATATGTTTCACTGTAATTTGTGACTACATATTATATTATGTAGGTTGCTATTTATGTGGAACTGTACACACACCTATTAGCAATATCAATTATATTACCAACAACTCATAAGCAGTCAATTACTTAAAAACCTGTTAGTATGATAATTTTCACAGCAGTTTTTGAGTGCATGCTATCCCATGTTAGTTACTATATATGAATGAAATTTTGTAAACAGTGTAATTAGTTCATTTGTCAAAAGTTTCAACAGAAAGAAAAACCATATATCATTTTAGTAATTGTGGATAATTTTGTCACTTTCCCCTTCCATACACCGTATATAATATTTTATCAGTTATTCTTAGTTACCAAATTCCAAAAAGAAAATTCTTTCACAGAGTAAAATGGGTTCTGAAGCAGAAACTCTTTCAGTTTGGACTTAAAGTACTTGGGTTTTTGTAGATAACATTTAATTTCTGTTGGTAATACATTGAATAAGGAAGCTCCAGTAAATGTTAACCATTTCTGTATAATTGACAGTGATTTGTAATCCTTGTGAATATTATATTTATTCCTAGTATTATGGTTATGTAAAGTATGTCAGCATTAAGATTGAAGTGTTCAGGATTTTCCACTACAAATGATAGTACAGAGTATACATTCTGTGCTGGCATTGTTAGTACACCCCAGAATGAGATGCTATAATTGATCAGGGAATGAAAATATGCAAAATATTTTCTGGTTTCTATATTAGCTATTCTAGATATTACCCTCAGTGAAAATGTTGCAGAATTCAGTTTTTTAAGAAGTTGTTGAATATGCTGTTTCCAGTTCAATTTGTTATCTATATATACACCCAGGAATTTTGTGAAACTGCTTTCATTGATTGCTTTTCCTTCTGATATCACATTATAGCTGTCCTTTGTTTTATTTTTTGTAACAAACTGTAGTAACTGTGTCTTTTCTACATTAAGTATTAGTTTGTTGGCATTAAACCACCTGTTAATTTTCTTTATAACATCATTTGCTGTGTTTTCGAGGTTTTGTGCTCATGGGTCTTTCAAGGATATGCTAGTATCATCTACAAAGAGCACCATGTGTTCATTATCACCTAGTATATGTGGGAGATCATTTATATAGATTAAGAACAGCAGAGGGTCAAGAATTGAACCCTGAGGCACACCACATTTAACTATACCCCATTCTGAGTTTATAACATCTCCTGTATTAGCATCTTTCAGTGATGCAGTCTACTCCCTCGTCGTGCCTAACACCAGCTAACAGCCGCCAGTCGGCTTAATATATATATATATTACCTGTACGTCGTCATTGTTTCCTCTTTCACCTGCCACCACTTAACTAATGAATACCTTTACAGTTCCGTTATCCTAGACTATAAGCTCCCAACTTTTTTGGCCTATCACCCTCATCTTCAAACATGATTACTCACAACCCCGTTTCCACAAAACACCAACTTGTAGTGCTCCAACTTCGTAACACAGATTTTTGAACAGTAGGTCGAAGGTGCCCCTCTTTGGTGAAGTCTACTATATCACAAACAGAAAAATATAAACAAAATTCTAAAATTATTTTATTAAGAGATTATAACAATATTGGTGTATTGTTCACAGTTTGCTTAGCAAATATATCTTACAAATTCATATAAAGTATTAAATTTTTTCTGTATTTAGTGCCATATTTGTCATCACCAATTCCACTATTAACATTGTTTCTTTTTTGCTGACTACACTAAATCCTCTTTTGGCTGTATATGGTGATGGGAATACAATCAAAAACTTCTTTTATGCAACCCTTTTAGCCTGACATGACACCGTAAAGGTGCGGGCAGCGACTGGCCCCACACCAAGGCCCCCTCGAACCGTTCAACGCCCACCGGGGGCAACCACTGTCCTAGGCTGTGGAGGCACGCTACACTTTATTCTATTGTCTCTCTACACTCATATTCATGTATCCATATATCATTTTAATTCCATATTTCAGCAATCATTATGAAATACTGTTATCCTGATATCCAGTTTATGTTTCCCTGATTTTTGATATTACAGCTATCAGTTGTTTGCTATGATGTGAACAAAGTTTTCTTTCGCGCTGTTGTTTTCTCGTTATTTCCACTGTTCACTACTATTACAACAGTAAATTCTTGGAATGTAACTAAATTGAGGGAACCGTAGTCGCTTGCTGCCAGTTAACTGAATTTTCACTTGGAGAGCCTCGTAATATTGCAACTTACAGTTGCAGAAGGAGAGAACTCGAAGGAAGAACACAGTCTAGTTCAGAAGGAGAAATCATTCAGTTTCAAACACTGCCCAAGGAATTCATAAATGGAGCAGCACTTGACTGTACCTGCCTACTTTTGCTCTCCACGAATTTCAACTTTAAATTCTTTCAAATTTTTTTTATTTTTTTATTTTTTTAATGTGAAAATTGCTGATCACTTGTGGTAAATTATTCTTATCCCTAACCACCTGACCCTCAAAACAAAATGTTTCCACGCCCTTGTGCCAGAAATCGAGTGCCGGCTTGTGGTCATGGTCCCTTCCATACACCTCTCCTAATGCTTTCACTAATACCTTTCGACACCTCTTGGCCCATATACGCCTTGTTGACTTAAACAATTCTCTCATCCTCCTTCTGTCTTCCAGTGGATCCCATTCCTGCTCCTTTATCATATCAGTTACTGATTATATCCAGTGGTATCTTGCAGAGATAAATGTAGCTGCCCTTCCCTACAACAGCTCCAATATTTTTGAATGTAATAAGGACGCATCTCCTGTGAAACGTCAGGTACGGAAGTTAAGAGCGACATATTGGTACTACCATGTTACTCTGCCAGCGACAAACAGTTTTCAGTGTCTGTCGTTAACCTAACACTGTAAATCATTGCAGTAATCTCTTTCCTTCACAGCTCCAGTGGTAGTTATGTGTAGCTGTGTAGTGATTGGGTTTCATTTGGCAGGACCGGCGGTGCGACATTTCTCACAAGAGAAACTTTTTATTGAGCCAAAAAGTAGATCTTGCGAATTTCGATCAAATTGATCTGAAATGCCACTTGGATAAAGTTACTGCTTAACTTCCTGTAATGTTCTCAGAGAGATGATACAACGAACAACCACCCACACCGGGAAGGCGATCAAGCCCACTGCTGTTAGTTGCCGCTCAGGTGAATGCTTATGAAGTCTTTTCGCCATATCAGGCAATCAGCGTGGTAACAGTGCTTGATTTTCCTGTTCTCCTTGGCTGCTGGAATATTTCTGCTGACAGTATAATATTTCCAGTGAAGCGGGGAGATTCCGCCACGGTGCAGGGCGACCTTCTATTTCTTTCTTCGCTTGAACTGTCCCGCATTTAATTGAGTAAGGAGCACTTTAGGTTTTTTTTTTTTTTTTTTTTTTTTTTTTTTTTTTTTTTTTTTTTTTTTTGTTGAGAACGTTCATAAAAACTGCCATCGTAACCTGAAGCACTAATGGTTTTAACATTATTTGTATATTAACTCAAAAGATAACAATGTTTAACAAATGTGCTCAATGAATTACATCCCCGCGGCCTCAGTATATTAAGCGCTCAATCGTTTTCTCGGCACGCAAAAACTTTTATGACCGCCACAAATTAATATTATCCACTCGCAAATCGTCGCAGCAGAGCCTTACTCGATAGGAACGAAACGCCTTGCGTCAAATGACATATGACGTTATGGTATCACTCGCTAACAAAGAGAATCCTCCAGTGGTGGCGAATGCTGACGAATACGGCCGAACGGTAGAGGCGTTACTACAAGACGAAACGTGTAAAAATCTGCCAATAAACCATCTACAGAATATTCGTCACAATGTTTCAACTAAAATGAGTGAAGCAACCACAATCGTCCCAGAAGCTAGGTGGTGTCATATCGTCCGCGATTATTTGGGTAAGCGGAAGATGTGCTGCCGATTTGTGTCGCATAAATTCACGGACGAGCAGAACGCAAAAGGATGGAAGTAGGTAGATGGCCTGTTTTCTAGGAATATTCTGGGTTTCCCCATGACGTCACAAGGGAGGGGGAGTGGGGGTTGGGCACGGCGAGAATGACGTGTTTAGTTCACCAACCCGCCGCGAGATGGCAGCACAAACCTCAATCTGTGCATGACGTCATAGCCCGCCCATCACACCAGTCAGTTCCCGGCCGACACTCGTCAAGTACAGTTCACTATGACTAGTATGGTGCTCCTGTTTTCTGCAAGCTACAAGTTAAACAGCAGTGACACCAAGCGGCTCACTGTTGGTTTATCACCTAAACTGGGATTTAAACCAGTAGTTGTACTCGAAAAAGTTGGGTACAATAATGTCACTCTCACGCATGAAGAGTGGGATGTGCTGAGAACACAGGTCCATACAATTGGTAGCTTCTTCAACAACGGTGAACATCTGCAAACGAGTGTATTACTTGGTGACCACACCATCTCATCCCGAACAGTGTCTGGAGCGAAAACTATATGGTTTTTCAACAATGCTGTTCCTACCTATGGTGTGTTTCTTGGCGAATCAACCTGGAGCATCTTGGTTGACACCATCCCTGCTGTGAGCAGAACCATCAACACCATGAAGTCCTGGAGTTATCAAGCTAGTAAGTACTACAACGAGTTTGTGAACACGTTATCAGTGAAAGTGAATAGTGAATACCCCCATTGTTCTATGCATGATCTTATAGATATGCATATTGATAATGTACATGTCAATGATGTGTCATACAACCCTTGTTCAACACTAGACTATGAAGGGTTAAAGCTGGAAATAAAGGCAAATAAAAAACTGTTAGTGTTTGATGACGTAAAGTGCAAAGTTGAGCAAAATTATGATGTGTGTGGTCATAATTAGTGACACCAGCCATCCACCCCTCAGTCTGCTACGATGCACAGCCAAGTAATGTTCTTCGCGTCAGTGTACCAGCTCAACGGTTGAGATTCCAAGAGACTGACTATGGGGTTGTCACCACAGCATGATTTCGATCCTGTTGTGGTACTTGAGAGGGTGGGTTACAACAAGATCACCCTCTCATTCGAAGAATGGGAAGTACTCACCAGGGAGTCGGACACAGTGTCCAATATGTTCACCGACAGCGACCGGAGTA
>JARYHS010011477.1:0-30175 GCA_031002005.1 Vandiemenella viatica
AAATATAGAAAGTTGTAGGTAACGAAGGATTGGTCCCAAACAATATCGAGTCGGCATAATATGACAGGGAAGCTATCACTATATCATTCTACCGTCGAACCTGCCTCTTGAAGAGAATCAATTTCCAACATATTTCTGTCACTATTCAATAAGATCTCAAAATTTCGTGACTACAACTGTTAATCATACTGGAAAAAATATCCTGTGCCCTTCATACAGCTTTCCTTACAAAATTCCATCACAACGATATAGCCATTTAGTCGTCAAAACGTAACAAAAAGACAGAGACTTACTTCCGTATTTATAATAATATCACTGTGGTTCTCACTCACACACTAACAACACCTGAGGGATCATTATAACGTAAAAAAGTGTACACCTACAAAATTGCAAGACTACCTACGATTTGCCTCGCATTGCACCCCTAACTTTCTAATATCTACAGTTTAACATTCAATCCAAATAACCTACGGCCCAGGCCTGATTCTTACGATGAAAAACAATTTTTAAAAATCTTAGCCTCAACGGAGATTTGAACCGGAGACCACGACGTTCGTAAGCAAGCTCTTTAGCCACTTAGCTGCCAGTTGACTACACGGAAACATGGTCTGGAGACATCCACATCCAACGTGTCTGTCTATCGCCGTATTTCGAAGTTATGAGACAACATGTGTTATTTATACAGATAATTTTTCAACCAAATGTAGACAGTATTTTTCTCCTTGTTTCAAAGGATAAGTGTGCAAAGTTTCATCGAGATCGGATGAAAACTGTGGATTTGTATGAAGAACAAACAAACCAACAAACAAACATACATTCATCTTTATATATAAAGATTGTGCAGGATTTATAGTACTAATATTTTGGAGTATCGATGGAGATATTGTACAAAAAAAAAATGTGTATAAAAAAGGACCAAGGATTAAATTAGTTTTGACGTCCACAAGAACAGTATCGCGTGGAACAAGTAGGCGTACTCGACCAGCAGGGATGGAGACCTGGTGATTCACAGTCACCAACCACCAGGCTCCGAACCAAAATACTAAAACTGTCCGCAGAACTTATGGAATGAAGGCATACCACGCTGTTGATGGTAAACATGGGTCCCCACGATCCATTTTTCTTTGAATTATTGTTCAGAAGGACATGGTTTCGGTGCCTGGTCTTCCCATCCAGACTTTTCAGTGGTTTCGCAAAATGTATCCAGGCGAATTCCGGGATGGTTCCTTCAAAAGGCTATGGCCAAATTGCTTCCCATTCCTTTCACAGAATCCTCTCTCAACTTTGATGGCCTCAATATCGACTAGCTGTAAAACCAATTAAAAAATAAGTTTCAGCAACGGATTTCACACTCTTCACTGTTTAGTTACTGCACACTTATCTCCACGCATACTCCGAGCGAGCCTTGTGGGTGAGCGGTTACAACGCGAGTCTTATCCACGATCCAGCTATTCAGATTTTGATTTTCCATGTTTTTAACAAATCAGTCCTACAAAATTCCATGGCCATAAGGGCAACAAGCCATAAAGCGCTAGGAAACTAACTGAAACGGAATACTTTAATATAATTAACTGCTTTTGTGTAATATTCCGATTAAGGTAAATCAACCGATATTCATTTCTAAGGCTGTTCTGTTTCCAAGCAGTAATTTTTTCTCACCGCAAGCTTGTGGTCACATTATGGCTTCACCAGAGGCAGTTGAGCCGTGATTTTTCTGAGTGATAGAAGGAAATGGTAGAAACAGGATGAAGATAATTAGAAGCAGAGAATCAGATACGTTCTTTCAATGCACCAGAGGACAATGATATGAAGTAGCGAAGTGTCAACCAATTATAGACGCGCCTTCCTATATTAATCTACGGTTCCACGCCATTGGTAATGGAAAGGAGGGCATGATATATGACCATGTTATGACACCGGTATAGAAAAAATCAAGACTGCCATGTAGTGTTGCAAATTTAAAAAAATAATGTTTTTTTTTCAGATTTGTGAAAAAAAAACATGAAAAAAAACATAGCACCCTTGTTTTTTCTTTCAGAAAACAATATATTTGATAAATTATAGTTTTATTTAAAGAACTTGCATTTTACATGTGTCGTTTTAAATCTTACTAAATGATGTAATGTCTTACATAATGATCATAAATGTATCTCTATAGGTAACATAATTTTTTATTCATCATCTATATCAGCACCACATTCACTAGTATCAGTACTACCAACACTAGTTCGGCCGGAGTCGGAATTTTCTGTTTCTTCTTCTGTCTCCTCTAGATCCATAACTTCAGAAATAATTACATTTTCTTTTACTGGATGTATTGTACGCAAAAGCTTTTGAGATTGCAATTTTAAATTGTGAGCAAAGTACACACTGTGCATAAAGACTGCGCCGATAGTTTTGTAACACGGTCTTTTAAGTTTGAATTTAAATCTATTTTCATACAAAATTATTTGTTTTCAATCGTTGGTTTACGCCAACGGTTGCAAGGAAATGATTCATAATTAATGACAATTTAATGACTCAGTATCACTATACGCTGCGAGCTTAACAAGTATACAAATATAAGGAAAGAACAATAAGTAATAAAAAGAGGCATAAAACTGTAAATAAATATAAAATTCCTAATTTTTTGAAAACATCCGTAGTTACAGATAAATTCGCTGCGCTGGCAGCACTAGTTCAAACAGCGACTATCAATCCAAACAATGGGGAACGGGGATTCCTTCTCGTGCAACCTAGCCTTTTCGGGAAGTCCCCGTTTGTAAAAGAAAACTTCAGTCAATGTTGCCAATATTTTCGTAATTTTTTATTCTCCTGAACCAGAAAAATATAGTAGATTAAAAATTAAGATAATTACTTAGTATAAACTCTAAAACAGTCATATTAAACGATAAATGCCTTAAAAATTTGAAATTTAGAAGTTAAGAAAAAAATATGTCACAGAAAAAGACCTTTTTTTTCAGTTTTTTTTCGGTTTTTTTTTTTTCATGTCAGAAAAAAACGGTTTTTTTACAACACTACTGCCATGTCATAGATGCATGAAGAAGATGAATGGAGGCAAAGTAGCAAGGCAAATATTTTATCTGTAGTTAGCAGAAAGGACGCCTTAAGTACAACCAAGGAGAGCTGTAGGGAACACGAAATTTGTGAACTGAACCGCGATGATGGAATCGGAATGATGCAATGGCAGTGACTCTAAACTTTTAAAGAACAAGAAATTTAATTTAATTTAATTTAATTGTAATGGAGCACATGCTCCGGTGGCAATTTCCCTACACACCCATCTTCCCCCTATCCTGCACCTACCTACATTTGCCCTCTACAAATTTTATCTTTAAATTCTTTCAAAGTTTTCGGTAAATTATTCATCATTTCTCTTGGTAACTCATTCCAATCCCTGATACCCTTACCGAAAAAAGAGAATCTTCCTACACCCTTGTGCCTGAAATCGAGTGCCAGCTTGTGGTCATGGTCATCTTTTCCCTTCCATGCACTACTTTTCATACCTATTGCAATATCTTTCCATGCCTCATCGTGCTAAGCCCCACTGCTAATTTTTACATTAACCAGCAGTAAGTAGATATCCCGCTCCTCGCAACATATGGCCCTACTGTTGGTTTTGGCGGTAGTGATATCACTTAGCGTTTTATTACTACTATTCAACAAACCACTTTACAAGATATACATGTTAGCGCAACGGGTATTATAGTCAAATAATTCAATTACTCCACTCATTCATTTGAGAAACTTTATTCTATATTTCAAACGTTCGCTGCTACAAAATACTGCCAACACACACTTCTATCTATACAAGCTCTCTCTCTAGTACTCTCTCGCCATATTGCCATCTTCACTCTCTCTCCATACACAATAACAGTAGTACCAACTACAACAAACTAAATTCTAAAAAAAACTTAAAATTACCCCAAATGTCTACACAAACTACTCATGCTGTGAAGTCTATTTAACCTATTTTATTTACAATTATTTTTTATTACAATGATTTTGTGAGTGGGATCTCACATATGCCCCCACTTTATAACAAACAAGCATATTTTAACAAAATTGGTTGGCTTGTTATAAAGTCCAACCTTTTTCACAAATCATTGTCTTTATATACATTTCCACAATTCTGTCCTTATTTATAACAATTATCACTCACTGTCTCTATCAGTCTGCATCTTTACCAGTCAACGTTATACAAAACCACCAAATTTCACAAGAACACAATATGTCACTTATCTCTTCTGACCTTGTACATTTTCAAGTCTGTTATGTTTCTTAACCCAAATTTCTTACCAGACTTAGGATACACTAGCCAGTATGCGTTCCTATGTGGCTTCCCTTCTACCTTAAATGGT
Source organism: Vandiemenella viatica (assembly GCA_031002005.1). Taxonomy (NCBI): domain Eukaryota; kingdom Metazoa; phylum Arthropoda; class Insecta; order Orthoptera; family Morabidae; genus Vandiemenella; species Vandiemenella viatica. The sequence continues at coordinate 4,362 of JARYHS010011477.1, forward strand.
CCGTGGTACACGTCAAAGAATTTCTTAATCTCCGCATTTAATTCGCATGACCTCTCCTGAGTCTTTACCAGTACCAAATCTCCCAAATTAAATTCGACAGGTTTATATCTTCGGTCGTGCCTGTTTCTTCTCTCTTCCGATCTTTTCTTCATTCTTTCCTTTACCTGACTGAATATATCTTCTTGGGATCTCACTTGACTTACTGGAAATTTCACTATTTCGCGTACCAAGTTAGGAGCTTCCTTATTATACATTATAAAATATGGACTGTAACCCGTACTTTCACTGGGCACGCTGTTTATCACATCTTCAAAATCAGCTACATATTCTACCCAAGTAGTATGCTTATTGCTGCAGTACGTTCTGAACAACCGACCAATCTCTCTCATAACCCTTTCTGCTGGGTTACTTGCCGGATGATACGCCGATATCCTTATGTGCTTTATTCCATTCGTTTCCATGCATTGTGCCCATTTTCGAGAGGTAAATTGGCTCCCATTATCCGACAGTATCGCCTTCGGGTATCCCACCTTCTTAAAATAATCCTTTTCTAATCTGTCCACTAATACTTTGCCAGTGGCCTTTCTGATTGCATAAAACCTTACAAACTTCGAAAACACATCCAACATTACAAAAATATAGGCAAATCCACCCTTTGACTTTGGTAATGGTCCGTACAAATCTACTGCTACCAATTCCAATACTTTTTCAGGCAGTATACTTTGCATCAACCCTTTTATAGCTACTGTCGAAATTTTTGTCCTTTGACAACGATCACAACTGGCTATCCTTTGTGCCACCCTCCTTTTCATGTTGTCAAACAGCACTATTTCTCTTAGCTTACGAGTGCATTTAGCTGCTCCATAGTGACCATAACTTAAGTGCACATAGTCTATAATTACGTCAACATACTTGGTTGGCCAACATATCTTCCAATCGTCCGAAAACTCATCTGTTCTCCTAAATAGGATTCCATCGAAAACTTTATAATACTTAGGCAACTTTATATTCGTTGGATCTCCCAAGTTTTGCTTTATCAACTTCAAACATTCGTCTTCATTTTGCCGCCGTCTCATATTCTTGCAAATCTCCCTGATACTTCTTTCATGAGTTACTCCTTTCATGTAAAACATTTTAATTGCCTTTCCCGGTCCGATACTCTCATCCATGTTGCTCGTGCCCAACGGCAGTCGTGACAGTGCATCAGACACTTTGTTGTCACTGCCCTTAATATATCTTATATCAAAATCAAATTGTTGCAAAAATAGAACCCATCGCGTCAAACGGCTGTTCATAAGTTTGCATTCACGCAAAAATGTCAAGGCCTTATGGTCAGTAAACACTATTGTTTTATGGCCCCATAGGATAGAATTTGAATCTTCCAAATCCCCACACAATAGCCAAGGCTTCTTTCTCAGTTATTCCATAGGATCGTTCATGCTTATTGAGCACTCGGCTAGCAAATGCAATTGTTCGGCTCTCTTCTTTCCCGTTAACCTCCACTAGTTGAAATAAATGAACACCTAACCCATAGTCAGAACTATCAGTTCCCATGCAAAATGGTAAATTCAAATCCGGGTGATACAATATTTTACTATTCTTTAACTCGTTCTTTAACTTCTCGAAGGCTTGCTGACACTGCTCCGTCCATAACCAAGTTGAATTCTTCTTCCTTAGTTCTATTAAGTGTGGGTTATTGAACGATTGATCTGCTACAAATTTCCTGTAAAAACCGCACAAGCCAAAGAATGACTTCAACTGCTTCTTGTTACTTGGAACTGGAAATTCAGCGATGGCTTTTATTTTCTCTGGATCCGGTCGTATTCCAGCTGAATCTATTTCATGTCCCAAGAATTTTATCCCTTTCTTCACAAACTCACACTTAGCCAATTTTAATGTCATGCCCCCTCTTTGCAAGGCTGCTAACACTTCTTCTAGAATTTCACAATGTTCTTCCCAAGTACGAGTGCTGATCAATATGTCATCAACATAAACGGATAACTTGCTCAGCAACCTATCTCCCAACACTTGATCCAAAGCTCTTATAAACACGGAGACAGAAACATTCAGTCCAAACGGAACCACTCTGTATTGATAACACCTACCCCCAAACAAAAACGGCGGTGTACTTCCTTGATTCTTGTGCCAATGGGATCTGCCAATACCCGGCGGTCAAGTCCAAACTTGTCATATACTTCACACCGTAAAATTTCTGTAACATTTCCTCAAGGTTTTCCGGCCGATCGGTTTCTCTGTCCACAATTTTGTTCAAGGTCCTGGCGTCTAACACTAATCTTACTGATCCATCTTTCTTCCCCACTACTATCAAGGGATTGTTGTACTGGCTGCTACTCCGTTCGATTATACCCCAACGAATCATTTTATCAATCTCCTGCTCTACGGCTTTCTTCTTCGCCAATGGTATGGGGTATGGTTTCACAAAAAACGGGGTGTGAGGCTTTATCTTCAAAATACATTCATAATTCTTCACTATTCCAGGACAGTCAGAAAATACATCCTGATATCGTCTTAAAATTCCTTTCAAATCTTCTTTTTGTTCACCAGTTATCCCATTCAATGCTTCAATATCCATTATATCATTGATTCCAACAACGCTCCTGTCTCTTCCTTCTTCTCCCATCTCTGGGTCATCTACATCCTCCGCTTCTGTCATTACTTCATATACCGCTCGTATTCTTATATCTCTCCCCACATTCTTCGCAGTTGCCGATCCGCTACCAAATTTAATTTTATAGTTCTCATCATTTTTCCATACATCCATTTCTCCTTTGTAGCAATCAATTAAAGCCTTAAACTTGCTGAGCCAATCCATTCCCAAAATACAGTTGATACTAAGATCGGGTACAACCAAGCATGTGTGTTCCATTGCGACTCCATCTATTTCCAATTCTAATAATATCTGAATCTTCACTCTTTTGCTTAACTTTCCAGTAGCACCAATAACTTGTACTTTACGCACCGGCATTTCGGTAATTTTATTGTCTTTCATTATACGGGCATATAACTTATGTGATATGGCTGTCAACTCACTACCAGTATCCGCTAATGCTTCACTGTTCAATCCAAAGAGCTTCACAAAAAACACCGGATGTCTCACTTCCTCCTCTTCCTCCTTTAAAAACTCTTCTTGCAATAAATCCCTTTCAAGTTCTTCCTGTGACCACTTCAACAATTCAACTTTACTTCCATCTTTTAGGCACAATTGCTGTAAATCTAATTCTCTGCTACTACATTGGCTATCGTCTTCCGTGTTCCATCTACTGTTGTTTCCTACTAGATCTCTTTCTTCTTCTATTTTACCAGACAAATTATTCACCACATTGGATTCACTGTTTCCCATAACTAAGCTCATATCATGACCACATTCTTCTGAAACTTGAACATTTGCCCCCTCTAGCATTATACTTTCTTCTTCATCATTGACGGCGTATTTCTTCACCAAGAAAAATCTCACTTCTTCTGTTTCATCATTGTTTAATATTCCATTTTCCTTCTTCTATTTCACTATTTTCTTCCTCTTCGCTACTATAATCTTTTTCGCTGCATAATTTCTCACTTCCTTCTTCTTCGTTGTCATTAGTACTATCACTATCCACTGATGTAGTTTCATACAGATCTTCGTCCACCCTTTCTGATATAAGCTCATTTGGTAACATTTCTTCCTCTGCAGTGTATTTCTTTATATTCTCCTCACAGTTCTTTTGATTATCATGATTTCCCACGTCGATTCTAGCCAATTCTTGTACCTCTTCTTCGTGCCAATTATATTCACACATCCTTGTAATGTTCTGCGGCTCATCCTCATTTAACAAGTTGAAACATTCCCACCATTTTAAGCGGCTCCTCCTCCTCAAAAACTCGGACATCTTCTTCTATTGTTCTCTCATGATTATATGTTCCGTTCTTGTAGTTCACATTTGTACATCACATTCAGTTGTTTTCTCCCGTATGCTTTCAGTTCTACATTGATTATTATTGTCGTCATCTAGTTTGGTCATCTTCTCTCGATCCTTCGGTCCTGTTTTGACTTCTTCCGCTACTGTTCGGACCGCCCCAGTTGCGGCACTGAGTTTCCCATCATTCGCTCATGATCATGATGCCTTACTTCCTCCCTTCTTACTGCCTGGCCATTATTGTGATGCGACCACTGATTGTCATGGCTTCTATTTTCATATTCCCTTCTCCTATTATCACCCGAATTCCTGTTGAACTGATCTCCTCGGTTATATCCGTTCATACGGCCTCTGTCTCTTGTAAAATTATCTTGCGACGGCATTTGGTTTGACCTGTTATAATTTCTGAAATCATTCCTCCTATCTTCCCTCGGTCCATGTTCATTTGTACTACTCCAACGATCTAGTCTTTCAACTGCTTCGAGAAATTCTTCTACACTATTCCATTGATTTATTATAAGCTTCTCTTGAACAGGTCTGGGCAACTTTTGTAATAATACTTCTATCTTTTCATCATCATCTATTTCTTGGTCCAGATAACGTAATTCCTTCATAACTGCTTCACAAAAGTATTTCATACTACCATCACGCCGACTATAATATCTACAATTCCAAAAATCCCTTCTCACTCTTCTTTGCTTCCGTTGTGACCAATACTTGCTCAAAAATAATCTCAAAAATTCTTCATAGTTGTTACACTCCTCGTCACTCTCGCAACTCCATGCAAAAGCATCCCCTCGTAACATGTTCTTAATATACCTTATTTTGTCAACGTCAGACCACTCGTAAGGTAAGCCATTTTTATAAGCTCTAACAAATTCTACAGGATGAACCTCTCCTTCGGGTTCAAATTTTACTTCCGGTAACTTGAAATGATTCGTAATGATGTTACCGCTTCCCATAGTAGTCACACCTCGCCGTTCTGCTTCCTTGACTCTTTGAGTTAATTGTAATATCTCTTCTCTCACATCTTCTTTAACTAAGTCGACCTGGTTAGCTACTTCCGCCACCTTGCATGTCACTCCTTTTGCCTCCTTGTCCATAACCATTAGTCTCTCTCCTAATCGAGAAATCCTTTTGGAGTTAGTTTCCGCCTTCTCTTTCAACTCTTCAATCCCTTTAGCACATTCCCTCTGATTTTCATAGATTATTTTATTTTCTTCCCGCATGGCCATTTGCTCTTCTTGTATTATATTGCTACTTTTCTTCACTTCCTCCTCAACTTTCTGTTGCACTAAACATTCTACATTCTTTTTAGTAGTCTCCCCAAGCTTTTCCACATAATCATACACCATCGTTATTTCCTTTTCCATTCTTGTGTCCACTTCCTCTTTTAATTTTTGCCTCATATTTTCTATCTTCTTGTCACACCTGTCTTCTGATTGCCGAATACACTCATCCATTTTCAACAACATATCCTGCTTTATCATTCGCACTTCGTCTGTAATTTTTTCTTCCATTTTTTCTGCTGTTCTCTGACTTAATTCAATTTTTCTTTCCATATTTTCTGCTGTTAATTCTATTTTTCTTTCCATATTTTCTGCTGTTCTCTGACTTAACTCAATTTTTCTTTCCATATTTTCTGCTGTTCTCTGACTTAACTCAATTTTTCTTTCCATACGCTCCATTAAAGAAATCAGCATTAACATTTCGCCACCTTTCTGTTTTTGAGTATCAATTATTTCACTACCCTCCTCTTTTTCTCGTATTTTAACTTGATCGACCGGTACTGGTGTAGAGGTAACATTTGTCATGAAATTCTCTGACTCATGGTCACCGATATAGCTACTTTTAATATCAACACTAATATCACCACTGGTCAGCGACTCAAATCCGCTTCCCCCCACGCGGTCAGAGATATCAACGCTACTAACTTCTGCTACACTACATACGCTAATTCCATTTCCCTCCCTTACAATCGAGCGCTCACCGAAACCAGAATCTTCATTGTTGACATTAGCATTATCATTATTATTATCCCCCTCTTTAATATTTAATTCAGCATCGCGGTTGACTAATTTTTCACTAATTGCTGCCATGTTAATTACAAATTTTAATCAAACACAGTACCACGGGCTAAGTCTGCTACAAAAATTATTCCGCCAAATCACAAGACAATATTACACATACAAAATCACTTCACAATTTTACAACGCCGTATTACAACGCAGCTAGACTTCCAAACGGGTACAGAAACCCTTTTCAGACTTACTTACTGTACCAAAAAACAGCTGCACCCCTGTAAAAAATAAATTTTGCAACACAAAATATACACAACATGTTATCACATCGAAGGTTACAATGACTGACATACATGCATATACATAATTTGCTTTATATTCGTCTACTTAAAAAAATCTTCCCCCCTGTATTTAATTATTTTCTTTATTACTTTAACTAAGACTTTCACAGCATGTAAATTTAGCTTAAACAGTTTTTTACGGACCAAAATTATTCTTACGACAATTTTACAAATTTTAAACTTTTCAATTCTTACAAACAGTACTCCGTTACTTTATGCTTGTTTTCAAATAGTTCTGCTTAATTCAACCGTTCATTTGCTGATATTTACACCACTTCTTTTTCCAATCAAGCAACAAAATTGTTCCGCAAAAGTTATAACGTTAATTTCCGTCAGTCTTTTCTGTAATTACTGCTACTCTGATTACGCTGAAATTCTTCCAAGAAAATTAAATTGTCTTTTGTACTTGCCACATCTGCGCCGTTATTTCTTCTTTCTTGAAAATACCTGCTACCAGTCGCCGATGTTTTCCTCGCGTCGTCTGCTTCCGATGAAATTATTCCAGCTCGTAAGCAATGCGATACATTGCCTAATCCTGGCTTAAGGGTCTCCAATTTGCTAAGCCCCACTGCTAATTTTTACATTAACCAGCAGTAAGTAGATATCCCGCTCCTCGCAACATATGGCCCTACTGTTGGTTTTGGCGGTAGTGATATCACTTAGCGTTTTATTACTACTATTCAACAAACCACTTTACAAGATATACATGTTAGCGCAACGGGTATTATAGTCAAATAATTCAATTACTCCACTCATTCATTTGAGAAACTTTATTCTATATTTCAAACGTTCGCTGCTACAAAATACTGCCAACACACACTTCTATCTATACAAGCTCTCTCTCTTGTACCCTCTCGCCATCTTGCCATCTTCACTCTCTCTCCATACACAATAACAGTAGTACCAACTACAACAAACTAAATTCTAAAAAAAACTTAAAATTACCCCAAATGTCTACACAAACTACTCATGCTGTGAAGTCTGTTTAACCTAGTTTATTTACAGTTATTTTTTTTTACAATGATTTTGTGAGTGGGATCTCACAATCGCCAGTATATGCCCTGTACACTCCCATGACCCTCCTCATTCTCCTCCTGTCTTGCAATGAATCCCATTCCAGCTCCTTTATCATATCCGTCACTGATTGCATTCTGCGATAATTTCCAGAAACAAATCTAGCAGCCCTTTTTCAATTTTTATAATATCCTGAAATATGTATCAAATTTTCTTTGAACGCTTAATTACAGCAAGCACTAACATATCTTTTAGGAAGGAATTTCCCACTCAGCTTACCAGAGTGTTGGGTTAAATCCGCTATGAGGCGAGCGAATACGACAATGCTATTTGTTGAGACAGGAACGTTAAACTTGGCAACATCTGACGTATTTTAGAGGAGTAACATTCAATTCTTTCCTATTTCTTTCCTCATAGCATTGCTAACAACGAACCACACAAAATACACACACACCTTTACAGTCATCTACAGTTAAAACAACACCCCCACTGTTCCCACTGCTAAGGAAAACAGAAACCGCCCTCACTTATGATAAGTTTAGCAATATAAAGCAAAGCAAGACAAAAGTGATGAAATGTAGCAGAAATGATACCAATACTAGTAGATTAAATATAAAAATAGGATCTGATGCAATAGGAGAAGTAAGAGAATTCTGTTACTTGGGAGTAAAATTACAACCAATGGCCGAAGCAGGAATGATGTTAAAAGTAGAATAGCACTAGCAAAAAGAGCCTTCATGAAAAAGAGAAACCGTTTAGTTTCAAACATTGATCTAGGAATTAGAAAGAATTTTTTAAAACTCTTTGTGTGGAGCACAGCACTTTACGGTAGCGAAACATTCACTTTAGGAATACCGGAAATAAAGAAAATTGAAGCATTTGAAATGTGGTGCTACAGAAGAATGCTGAAAATTAAGTGGACAGACAAAGTAAGAAATGAACGAGTTTTGGAAATGATGGGTGAGAAAAGAAGTTTATGGAAGAACCTTACAGAAAGAAGAGACAGGCTGGTATGTCATATATTGAGACATGCTGGATTGATTAATTTGTTAGTGGAGGGAACGGTCGAATGTAATAACTGTAGAGGAAGACAGAGATTAGAATATATGAAGCAGATAATTGAGGACGTGGGCTGTAAGGGGTATGTAGAAATGAAGAGGCTAGCACAGGATAGGAAGGGATGGAGGATTGCATCAAACCATTCGAAAGACTGACGACAGCAAAAAAGAGCGAAGACTTAACATGGGTGTTACCATGTCGGACGAATGGGTTTCAGTTAAGGAAATTCATTCAATGGAAATTGTAATAATGCTACCGTACAGATTTCAGTAACATCAGGAATCTTAACAATGCTTTAACTATCTCAAGCTGCAGATTATTACTGTTTTGTGAAATGTAATGGCAACCTCCTAACATGGATCGGCACGATTCGATTGTGTCAAATTGTCTGTATAATCCAGTGTAACTCTTGCTTTCAACCTGATGAAGTTTTCAGTGGTTGCATGAAATGTAAGGAAGTGGTTTACTACTTGCCGATTTAATCATTTATTCTAAAAACTGAGGTTTTAATTCCAGTATTTACACTGAATATCATGCTATGAAAGAGACCGGGGGCGGTGGTGTAACGGTTAGCATTTTGGCCTCGCATTCGGGAGGACGGCGGTTCGAATCCCCGTCCAGGCATCCAGATTTTTGGGTTTTCCATGGTTTCCCAAATCACTCCAGGCAAATGCCGGAATGCTTCCTTCAAAAGGCCATGGCCGAATTCCTTCCCATTCCTTGTCCCCCATCCTTTCCCGTCTCTAAAGACCTCGCTGTTAGAGAGACGTTAAGCAGAAAAAAAAACTATGAAAGAGAACTTATTTCCTATCGTCTTAGTCAAGCAAATTAAAATAGCACCATACGTCACCCATTGAGTTACAAATGGTTGTGGCGTGAACCCAGGTTACATCAATGATGATTACCATCTAAAGATGCACTTTGGTATTCACTTACCTGCATGATAGGAACCTTAAGGTAAGATAAATACACAAAAATAATGTTGGTCAAAACCATACAACCCTGTTACTAAGGGCTTCTTTATTTTCCTAATTAATTCTAACCCCTTGTGGAAAATTAACATATCTCTATGAAGCGGAGATTTTCTGTCACTCCGACCTGGGAACTGCCTGTCCGATGTGTTAAGTATTGTTTGCATATGGTGTTATTTTGTGAGGTTGGATTTGAACGGCGTCCCAAAATTAATATAGCTGATCACGGAATACCGACAAGTCAGACTCAAAATTTTAACCTGAAGCAAGCGACGTGCACGGACAAAGTCGACGGCCTCACTATATATATTGTTCCCGACGCCAGTCCCCCATAAGGCGGATGGCATTGCTTATAGGAATACTACAAATCATAGATATTCTTCAACAAAAAAAAAAATAAAAATTAAAAAAAAATTCATCTTGGGAAATTAAACATGTAAAGAGGTTTTTTTTTTTTTTTAACAATGTTTCGGCGATCAACACCCCCCCCCCCCCTGTCGCCATCTTCATGTGAAGTGTGAAGCACTGACCAGGCCTATCAACTATGCGCTCTATTGGCAAGCTGTGAAGTTCAGGTCTCTATGACTGGTCAATACGTCATCTACATCTACGTCACCTGAAGATACCGACGGAAAGCTTTATTGCCGAAATACTATGTAAAAACACCCGTGTTCATTCGGGTTAATTTTCCGGGGATAATATCCAACGCCGAGAAAGGCATCTTCCTTATATAAAAAAAGACTTTCCATCACACTCTAGAAACTAAAGTTTGGCCGTAGCTACACAGTGTGAGAAAGCGATTCCTAAGATCTCCCACAATTTTCTATATGGTAAACGGAATTAATAGAAGACTCCAATTTGCGCACGTTTTGTGTTTCGTCGACATAAAATTGAATATCCTATTAAATATTTTTTTTTAATTGCTTAACGTCTCCTATAACAACTAGGTCTTTAGAGACGGGAAAGGATGGGGGGCAAGGAATGGGAAGGAATTCGGCCATGTCCTTTTGAAGGAAGCATCCCGGCATTCACCTGGAGTGATTTGGGGAAACCATGGAAAACCCAAATCTGGATGCCTGGACGAGGATTCTAACCGCCGTCCTCCCGAATGCGAGGCCAGAACGCTAGCCGTTACACCACCACGCTCGGTAAATATTTTGTTAAATTATATCCTAGAGAGGTCGCATACAACTAGGTAGGAGAAAAAATTGTATCCTGCATGTATGGTTTCGTTGTTTGGAGGCCTTAGAGAGGGGATAGGGCTAGTGGTAAGGAAACATCGCGGCATTCGCCTGGAGTGATTTCGAGAAATCGTGGAGAAGCGAAATCTGTAATGTGAACCGGATTCGAATGTCAGGGGCGAGTACTCCGCTCACCTTTGACAAGCAGATACTCCTCCCGGGCGATAATTCTAGTGGAGTTGGAGACTGGGTTTTGTTGCTCTACAACGCCAATTCGCTGCGCTTATTTAAAATAGCCGCTATTTATTTCACCAACCTGTGACGGAGCGTGGTGGGTGAGCAGTTAACACTCTGGCCTCGTATTTGGGACCGGTTCGAATTTGGGTTTGCCATGGTATACCCAAATCACCCCAGGCGAATGCCGGGATGCTTCCTTCAAAAGGTCATGGCCGAATTCCTTCCCGTTCATTGGCCCCAGTCCTTTCCCGCCTCTAATGACCTTTCAGTTTCGGTTCGCATTCCATTTCTCATTACGTTACTAAGTTTTTATTTTCAACATCGACACCCACTGGCGGATCCAGGGGGAGGGGGGTGGGCTAGGGGCTCAAGCGCCCCTCTCCCCCCCCCCTCAACATCGTAATTTTGGAGACTTTTTTTTAAGCTCTTCTGATCTTTGAAGGGTGGCATATATATATATATATATATTTTTTTTTTTTTTTTTTACAGTTTAACGTCCCTTTTTAACAACGTGGTCTTTAGAGACGGGAAAGGATGGGGGCAAGGAATGGGAAGGAATTCGGCCATGGCCTTTTGAAGGAAGCATCCCGGCATTCACCTGGAGTGATTTGGGGAAACCATGGAAAACCCAAATCTGGATGCCCGGACGGGGATTCGAACCGCCGTCCTCCCGAATGCGATATATATAAAGCCTACCCCTCTACCCCTGTCCGACTCCAAATGTTGTTATCATCGGGTTTTCTAATTTGTCTCCCAGTACGGAAACAACTTGCAGGACGTATTCACGTCCAAGGAAGATTAAAAACCTGTCAACAACTTTTGCTGTTTGCATTATATACCACAAGACGCTGTGGTTCCAAAAGTCTTTGTTTGAACGAAACAAATTTCAAGAGTCCAGTTTAAACTGCTGGGAGGCGTGGTAACGATTACGAAGTTATTGACCTGTCCTGGTGCAATCTGAGCAGGGCGATTATTCATGCAAATGTGTGTCATGTTATAAATTACAGCCACTTGTGCAAGCTTGTTTCATTTGAGGAGGCCGTGCGCGTCGGTAACCTGTATGAAGGACGAAACTGACAAACTGAACAGGCTGGTACACAGAGCTGGAAGTCTTGTTTATTTGGAGGAAAGATTACGCCGACGAAATCGCATCCAGACAGGTAACCAGCCACTTCAAGTACTTTAAAGTGTAAAAACTGCTACTTCTGGAGAGAGAAACTACAGTACGGCCTGGCGTTAACACGAATTCCGTGTTCGCTTTCAGCTTTTCGCCAGAAGTCATTCGTGATTGAATATCCTAGATCATCATTAGATGTTTCCAATTTTGCGGGTCATCCTGCAGATCCTCTTCCAAGTCTGGTGGTCTTTCCAAGGTTTTTCCTCCATAACTTTCCTCCAAACGACTCCCTTAGCCTCCACATCTTTCTTCACTTGGTCCATCCATCTTGCCAACTGGTCTCGTTCCCTTCCCGCTGTTCAGCAGTGCTACTTTCGGCATCATCTCCTCCTCCATCCTCATAACACGACCCAATCACTGCAGTCTTTACCTCTTTAACATCTCTTTTAATGCTTCCACTTGTAGTCTCTCCCTGATGTTTTCATTTCTAAATTTATCTTTCCTCGCGACATTCTCTATCCCTCTCAGAAACCTCATCTCTGCTGCCTGCAATCTGCTAATATCTCTTTTTTTCCAAGACCATGTTTCAGAACCATAAGTCAGTATGGGCTGGTAATATACTTTATAGAGCATAATTTTGGCATCCTTCCTTATGTTCCACCTACAGATTACATCCTTTATCTGCTGATAAAAATGTCCGCTCTTCCTTACTCTGCCTTATTTCTTCCTCTATCTTTCCATTGGTAGTTACCTTGCTTCCCAGATACACAAATGATTCTACCCATTCCAATTTCTTGCCGTCGAGTAACACATCCTTCGAAGGGCCAGTGTTTCTTGTTATCTTCATTATTTTGGTCTTTTCCGCACTAATGTCCTGGCCATGTTTACCCATTGCTATCCGCCATTTCCGTAATTCTCTTTCCAGATCCTGTTCTATCTCCTCCCATATATATCCTAGATTCATTCCGCAATCTGAACTATTTTCTTACGCCACAGCATTGTCATCTAGATCGACGTCTATACTCTGCAAATTACAAAATTGTGGGCGGCAGAGGGTGATTTGCACCGCGACTAACTCTGTGTATTCCAATCGCGAATAGCAAGAGGAAAGAATACGTGTAATAATAGTCCATACGACACCCAGTTTCTCTGAACCTATCTCTCCTCTCATTTCGACCAACACAGCTTAGCGGAAAAAGTGTTTCGTCGCACTCTCAAACGAGTGTTGTTCCCATGTTTTAAAATAATTTACCGAGGGTGGTGGTGTAACGGATAGCATTCTGGCCTCGCATTCGGGAGGACGGCGGTTCGAATCCCCGTCCGGGCATCCAGATTTGGGCTTTCCATGGTTTCCCAAATCACTCCAGGCAAATGCCAGGACGCTTCCTTAAAAAGGCCATGGCCGAATTCCTTCCCATTCCTTGCCCCATCCTTTCCCGTCTCTAAAGACCTCGATGTTGAGGGACGTAAAGCAGTAAAAAAAAATAATAATAATAATAATTTCAATCGAATACTACTTCGTCTGTCTACCAGACAATCTCAGCCAAATCTACATATTAATTCTGTGACGTTTTCGTAAGGACTGTCGCAAGAAGTCACAAATCGAGCGGTTCTTCTAAGTACCTTCTCTTTACTATCAATCAATCCCTTGAAAAACGGTTCCCGAACGGGTTGACTACAGTCCAATCGAGGATTTTGTACACTATCTTTTTCGTACAAACGTTGTAATTCTTCGAAATTCAACATTTAAATTCGAGCCTAGAATTAGCTTTACCTATTCGCAGATCCCATTTCATGTTGCCCTTGTGGTGTGACAGCGTCACCCACAATGAATATAATCAAATCATTATTAATTATATTCATATTTCTTTCTTTTTTCTTTTTTTATTATATTCAAGTTTATTAATTATTTAATCTTGGAACGTGTAAATAAATTGTAAATAATGAGGGTTGTCTGGATAGGTTAAATGTATGTTTAAAACCAGGGCGGCCAAAGGTATAGTTTATTATAAATTAATTTTTCTGTAAACGCATGGCTCAGAACGCTTAAATATTGAAGGCTAGAGACTGCCATTTCGACCGTTGAGGGTGGAACAATGGAGCAGGCGAGGCGACAAGGTGACGCCGGGCCAGCCCGGCTTGAGTCCCGTTGGAATTCGGTCAACGAACTACCCCACCTTGCCGCTATCCCGAAGGCCAAGTAGGAAACGCGCGAAGGAGTCAGCGAATGCGACGCGTGATATTAAACACGTGACGACGGAAATGTGTAGCTAGCCAATCCTGAACATTTATTGGGGGCTACAATACTAATTCCGTGGAGTTCTTTTGCATGTGGCGAGCAACTAGCCGAGGAAGAGGAAGGAGCCATTTTTGAGAACACTTCTGTCCAAGACGAGCTGATGAGCAGACGTGACTTCTGTCCAAGACGAGCTGATGAACGGACGTGACTTGGGTCCAAGACGAGCTGGTGAACAGACGTGCTAGCCGGCACGCTTTCTGATGATCATTGTGGTTGATCATTTCTTGCTTTGGAAAAGCGAGATGTCGAGTGGCATGCTTGCCATTATGTGGAAGTTATGCTAATAACGCGGTCGTAGCCGCTTATTTAGCTTCCATTGCTGCAGTGGCATTGTGTTTGTCGCTCACCATCACGGCGATGATACTATGGTAATGTACCAGAAACGACGGTCACTATCCAGTGGATTTTTAACAGACTTATGTGCCCTTAAGCGACTCCTGGGTTAAGACTCTGCTCCCGCCACTTAAATTCTGAGCTAGCTGGATTTATATTTCAATTCAATTTTTCTTAAGCATCTTGCTGTTTGTTAATTCAATTTTGATGCTTTTCATTCACTTTATACGGCGCCCCCCTGGTATTTTCCTTTGTACAGTAAAATGTTAGCTTCAATTTGATGGCCTGTGTTGCCATGTGATTTCAATGTTAACTTTGCTGTTTTTATTACTTGTTTGAGATATTTCATTCAGTTTTGTTTGCTTACTACGGCGAATTGTAAACGTCGGGTATTGCTTGTTTTTGCTGATCTAATTGTGTTTAACGTAACGTTAATTACTACCCGACCTTGTAAGGCCATAAGACTCAATAAATGAGGTTTTATTTTGTGTCTGAAATTCATGGTTCTAGTTAGTAACCTATTAGATCCCCTTTTAGCATCATTATATAAATGTTTTTCGTATTTCAGGATTTAATTATAAATCCCCCCTCCCTTTTTATGCAAGTGATATTCACATTTGGTTCACCCGCTTATTGTATTCTATTACAATTGGCGCCCAACGTGGGGCTTTTGCAAGTCGAAATTATTTTGAGAATTTTACAAGTCTAAAAAAATCCATGGATGTGACCTGTGTTGATTCATTTTATTATTTTAGAATAAGTTTATGTTGAAATTTGTTTGCTTTGTTTGCCATGCTTGATTTAAATCTAAATGTGTGATTTATTTCAATCAGTTGTTCAAGTATATTTTCGTTCACTTGCATCAAGCATGGTTAGTTTAAAATTAAAGATAGAGTCAGTGCTTTTGAAATTTTAATGCATGGTAAAAGTTAAGATTTTCTTTATGCTGATTTTGCTCATGTGTTGAGGTATTTGTGTCGCATGAAACATCGTTGTTTTTCCTTGTTGTTTAATTTTGGATGGGTTTTATTTCATGTTGAAGGGATTTATGCGCGAAATTTGTTTAATGCTGTACTTTTTCGAGTTAAATCGTGCCGGTTGTGT
Organism: Vandiemenella viatica; assembly: GCA_031002005.1. NCBI lineage: Eukaryota > Metazoa > Arthropoda > Insecta > Orthoptera > Morabidae > Vandiemenella > Vandiemenella viatica. The sequence goes on from JARYHS010011477.1 coordinate 19,953, forward strand.
TTTGTTTGTTGTCGATTGTTCAAATTGTTCGGAGTTGAAATTTTGTATCTTACGATAAAATCTATGAAGTTGAGATCGCGCACCATTAATAGGGCAGATCAATCTATTGTTCATAAAATTTCCGAGCAAACTGACGCGATGGATCAAGCACCGGAAGTACACGAAATGCCGTTGGCGGACGAAGAGTGTAATGATACTCCTAGTACGTGTAGCATCCATTCAAATGCATCATTAGATGGGGAACAGTTAGGGATTTTTCCAACCCCAGACAATGAAACCGTTCAAAATCCACCCATGCGGGCAGAAATTGAAACATGTGCGTCGCAAAGCACGGCAGAATTGCCACCGGCGACCGCACAACCTCAAGAACAGAACCTAATACTTCACATGCTGGCTGAATTCAGTAGACAAATAAATGGAAAGCTTGATTCACAACGGAGGACATGAATAAGCGTCTAGATGCGCAAAATCAAAATTTGAATCGCAACGTGCTTTATTAAAAGGCATGGACGGGAAATTGTCCGTTTTTCGCGAGGAAATGACCCGTGAAATGAGTGCATTCAAATCGGAGATGCGAGCGAATGTTTCAGAGTTGGAGAGACGCACAGATACGATTCAGGCGACATGCACTGCATTGCAGGAATCAAGCGCGGAAATCTCGAAGCGTCTGGACGCGACCGAAAAATCTGTCGAGCACGTGCGGCAAGAAAGCCCACCAGAGTCTCGGTCCAGATCTCGGAATTTGTCCACGAGATTAAAGACAATACTGAACGAAGCTTGCAGGCCGTAAATGCAAAGGTGTCGGAGGTCACAAGTTCGGTTGAACGAGTACAAACGGCACAACAGGATTTGCAAGCGTCACAGCAAACACTTGCGCAGAACACTAATTCAAAACTGGCGCAGTTGGAATCCAAGATGAAGGAAGTGAGTAGTACCAACGCTAGCGGGAGTATTGTTCACGCGAATTACGCACAGTACGCTGCAGCTAATATCGAGCTTAAGTTGCCACGTTTTGGGTCTCGCAAAGACATAAATCCTAGGATTTATCTTACCGAAATGGGAGCGGTATTTTGAAATCAAAGGAGTGCCTGATTCCATGAAGCTTATGTTAGTCGAGGAATCATTTTCAGAAACAGACAGACTCTGGCTGAAAATTGCGTCCGAAACTAACTTATCTTACGCCGAATTCAGAGTCCTGTTTCTTGAGACCTTCTGGTCGAAAAAGATCCAGAACCAGGCGAGGATAAAGCTGTACCAAGGAAGGTACATTCCCAAGTGGCATTATTCGATGGAAAGCTACGTGAAAACTTTGCTGGTGCAGTGTAGGCAATTCGACGACAAAATGACGGACGGAGAGTTCATAGAGATGGTGATCGCGCACTTTGGTCCACAAGTGCAGTCACTCATTAACCCCGTGGTCATTCGTACGATACCAGAACTGCTAGAAACCGTCGGTAACCTTGACAGAATCGGGAAAATGGCCGATAATCTGGCGAGACAGACGCGAACGAAACCATGGCGAAGCGCAAAGCGAGTCTAAGCGACCGCATGGCGGCAATAAAGCTTCCTATGCTGATGGACAGAATGGGAAATCTTCCAATCAAAATTCCGGCAATCGTAATGGAGGGAAGAAATGGAAGAACGGAAATGCACAGTGGAAGGATGATAAAAATCATCAGCGGTCGGGAAACAACCGATCCGCGTATCCACAAGAATTTCCAGTGAACGCGATCTCAATTGAAAACGCGGAACCGGAAAGGTGTGCAAAGGCGACGGAGGAAAATATGGGCGGCGTTAGCAACGTGTCTAATTCCCCGCCGTCGCAATGAGATTTTTCGGGGGACGCTGCAAACTCCGACAGCATTTGCCTCGGCAGTTTGGAATATTGGCGCGGCGAAGGACCGGAAAATATCGATGAAGAAGAAGATATGGTATCCGGCGACAGCCTCATGGCACGCGCGAAGTGTCCCCGTGTAGATATTATTGCATATGGCATACGGGCGAATATTTTAATTGACTCGGGATCGTCTGTCTCCGTAATGTCTAAGAAATTTCTGCTACGCTTGAAAGATAAGAATCCGCGGCTAAAAGAGATTCCCACAACGCAAGTTACGGTGGTTCCTGCAATAGGAAAGAGAGAAAAGATCGTTAGCACGCAAGCGCTAATCCCCGTGAAAGTCGCGAATAGCGAGTTAATGTTGCCACTACTTATAGTACCCGGTTTGACGCAAGATGTGATCGTTGGATGCGACCTCTTAGCAAAACGTAAAGTCATTCTGGATTGGGGAAAATAAGACGGTGACGAATTTGGTTCCGGAGGTGTTGCATTGGAAACATGAGGCCTGTGAGCAGAGCCTTGGAATAAATAGTTCCAAACCAATGCAAGACACCGCGGGACGCGAAGGCAATTTGAATAACGGAGGAAGAGCTATATGCGCATCAGCTGACGAGCAAAATCTCATACCACAGAACCCAACCGACAAAATGCGGGAAAAAGGAAAACTTGACGCCAGCACGGAAGCCAAAGCTATGCCGATACTGACGAGAAACTTGACGACAGCACCACAGTCAAAGCCAAAGCTATGCCGATGCTAATGAGAAACTCACGATCATTTCGTGCGGGATGAGACTGCGTCTGATTCGTATCAATGTAAAATTTAAGGATCAACCCGAGAAGAATCCCGAGGATGACATCAAGAAAGCACATGAATTCTTGGTAGAGAAAGCTACGAAGCGGCAACGCAAGCACGACGGATTGCGGACGCAAACGTTTAGCGTCGGGCAGCAGGTGCTACTTAGGACTATGACCCCGTCTGACGCACAGCGAAAATTAATTTCCAAATTCTTTCTGCTGTATTCGGGACCGTTCTCAGTAGCGCGGATTATCTCCCCAAACTGCTACATGCTGACCGACGGCAGAACGGAGTCGGCCCGCATAATGCCCGGAATTTGCGCCCGTTTCACACAGCATAGTCTACAAGTTCCTAGACGGATGTTTGTAAATATAGCTTAAGGATCAATGTACATTTAGTTAGGTAATAACGTAGAGCATATCTTTAGAAAGTGAGAGTGTCAGTCTTAAGACACGTAATTGCCTAACAAGCGTAGCGCTAACGCAGCGAGAACAGGTAAAGGACGCTCAGCTGTTTGGAAGCGGCTGTGCCGACCGCCAGTTTTCCTGGAAGGATCGTAATCAGGTTAAACGAAAACAGGTAGCCTGAGCCGAAGCCTAACGGGACAGCGCTTACTGACAACAACAGAGCGGGCAAAGTGGAAACAGCTGATCGCTTAGTTTCACCGCTATAATGTCTTTGCTACGAGTGTAGTTTGGAAAGCATAATATAGTTCATTTTGCGAGAACCGTCTTTCTTTTGTATTGTATGGATAATTATGTAAATTCGCGGAAGGATTAAATTATGTAAATTCGCGGAAGATTTTTCTTTTCCATTTGATTTTCATGTTATGTGGTTTCGGCATACTTGTGTCGGCCTTGATAATGGACATTCGGTGCATTCTTTATTCTTGTTGTTGCTATATCTAACTTCAACACATGTGCTAGATTTGCATAGCCCGTTGTAAATAATTAATTGAGTTGTCTAGTTTTAATGTTAATATCTTGTGCTTACATCATTTTTTTGTTTATTGATTGAACAGATCTATTTTGTCGTTCATTTACATCTATGTACCTGTCAATGTTTTATGATGTTTTACTTTGCATATTAGGATAAGACATTTCATTATTTATGTTAACCAGAGTCACGTGTCGTATTTACATATTTAAAGAGGTCACATGTATGCGATAGTTTGAGTGAGCTGGAACCATGAAACTATAATGTAGGCAATGATTTTGATGCAACTGTAGGGTTACAATAGTTCAAATAAAATTATTGGCATAATTTTATTTTGATTGGGTGGCAGGTATATTGTGGTGTGACAGCGTCACCCACAATGAATATAATCAAATCATTATTAATTATATTCATATTTCTTTTTTTTTCCTTTTTATTATATTCAAGTTTATTAATTATTTAATCTTGGAACGTGTAAATTAAATTATAAATAATGAGGGTTGTCTGGATAGGTTAAATGTATGTTTAAAACCAGGGCGGCCAAAGGTATAGTTTATTATAAATTAATTTTTCTGTAAACGCATGGCTCAGAACGCTTAAATATTGAAGGCTAGAGACTGCCATTTCGACCGTTGAGGGTGGAACAATGGAGCAGGCGAGGCGACAAGGTGACGCCGGGCCAGCCCGGCTTGAGTCCCGTTGGAATTCGGTCAACGAACTACCCCACCTTGCCGCTATCCCGAAGGCCAAGTAGGAAACGCGCGAAGGAGTCAGCGAATGCGACGCGTGATATTAAACACGTGACGACGGAAATGTGTAGCTAGCCAATCCTGAACATTTATTGGGGGCTACAATAACTAATTCCGTGGAGTTCTTTTTACATGTGGCGTGCAACTAGCCGAGGAAGGAAGAGAGAAGAGACGAGGAAGCACGTAGAACACTTCTGTCCAAGACGAGCTGATGAACGGACGTGACTTCTGTCCAAGACGAGCTGATGAACGGACGTGACTTGGGTCCAAGACGAGCTGGTGAACAGACGTGCTAGCCGGCACGCTTTCTGATGATCATTGTGGTTGATCATTTCTTGCTTTGGAAAGCGAGATGTTGAGTGGCGTGCTTGCCATTATTCGGAAGTTATGCTAATAACGCGGTCGTAGCCGCTTATTTAGCTTCCATTGCTGCAGTGGCATTGTGTTTGTCGCTCACCATCACGGCGATGATACTATGGTAATGTACCAGAAACGACGGTCACTATCCAGTGGATTTTTAACAGACTTATGTGCCCTTAAGCGACGCCTGGGTTAAGACTCTGCTCCCGCCACTTAAATTCTGAGCTAGCTGAATTTATATTTCAATTCAATTTTTTAAGCATCTTGCTGTTTGTTTATTCAATTTTGATGCTTTTCATTCACTTTATACGGCGCCCCCTGGTATTTTCCTTTGTACAGTAAAATGTTAGCTTCAATTTGATGGCCTGTGTTGCCATGTGATTTCAATGTTAACTTTGCTGTTTTTATTACTTGTTTGAGATATTTCATTCAGTTTTGTTTGCTTACTCCGGCGAATTGTAAACGTCGGGTATTGCTTGTTTTTGCTGATCTAATTGTGTTTAACGTAACGTTAATTACTACCCGACCTTGTAAGGCCATAAGACTCAATAAATGAGGTTTTATTTTGTGTCTGAAATTCATGGTTCTAGTTAGTAACCTATTAGATCCCCTTTTAGCATCATTATTATATGTATTTTTCATTTTCAGGATTTAATTATAAATCCCCCCTCCCTTTTTCTGCTTCACCCACAATTGTTCTATTACAACACCAAACTGCGTTTATCCTCTGCACTCAATGCCCTGTTGGCGCCATTACAGTAATATTATTGGTAAAGAAATTTGATCTTAATGACCTATGGTGCTTTTGTATTTTACACTAAACTATAGGTCCAGTAGAGGGAGAATGCACAGTAGGTCGAAAAGTGGTCGAACACCCTTCTGTGTGTCCCAGTAATGCGTCGATGAAGAATCAATCAGTTAATTTTTTTGCATAGTAGGTCGAAAAGTGGTCGAACACCCCTTCTGTGTGTCCCAGGTAATGCGTCGATGAAGAATCAATCAGTTAATTTCTTTCCTTGTGCCTAGTCAACGTCGAAGTCATTGTCGTTAGTTGCAAAAAAGAACGTAGGGCAAGAAGCGGAAATGAATTGCGCCAAGTCATTTTGAAGGAACAATCCTCGCATTCAGCTGGAATGATTTCGTGGAAACCATGGAAAACCTAAATCTGGATTGCCTGACGGGAACTCAAATCCACCTCCTCCAGAATCCATTACACATCATGCTCTGTAAATTTATTTTTTGCTGTAATAGTGTTAAATACATTGTCAGAATGCAGTCATAATTCTTTTTGGGACAATCTTCTTGTGTCATTATCTGGTGACGACACATGACCAGGCGACCAGTCACGCTCGTAATATTTGTGGTACGAAATATTTAGGATAAGCAGCAAACAGGTTTGACAACAAGATACCACCCGTCTACTTGACTGTAATACATTCCTAGAGCCACCCACAGTGTGATGAAGTATCAGGCAGAACCAGCGGCAGTAATAGAACTTGTGAATCATAAAGAAGGAGGGCGAGCAGAGTGGTATTCCATTCCCATGGCAAGGACCCACATAACAATGCTCTGGATTGGGAACACTCTGGCGGTAAGAAGCTTACGGTCTCTGGCTGGAGTAACGGAACGCCGTTCCGGAAATAAACACCGCCTTGCTACCTTTGTTCTGCGCTGGCGGAAACTAACCTGCAGCGGAGAGACTGGCTAGCGGCCAAAGGTCACCGACCTGCATACCGGCTACTCTTGCACACTCAGACGCTAAAAGGTCGCTGCACTCGGGCGTACTCCCCACGCCATAGCAACTAAATCAATGTAAACAGCGTTTTGGGACTTGAGGAATGGAAGAAGTACTACATCACTTCATAAATGATGGAAAATACTGTTGCAAACAATGTAAAAACATTGCATTTTTTTCTGTAATCGTCTCCTGTCTTGTTAGATATAGTGTCTATTATTCGCTATATTCATATTAACATATCCATATCATTCCCTATCTGTACTGGCCTTACCTTCCTACTGGTCCCTTCACCACGAAATTAATCAGTCAATCATCCTGACTTTTCTTTCTGTTAAACTTTTTTCCTGAGCCATCATTTACAAAAGACGTTTATATCGAACCTTATCGTAAGCTTGATTATCAACATCTTCCCAGGGCACATTGCTGATGCTTCACATTTACTTCTTTGCAGTTTTCTTAAAGTAGACGATTCACTTCTATACACGCGGTGATTTCCGGAACTATATGATTTCTATTTTAACAAAGTCTCTTTTTGGAAGTGTTACTCCGCTGTTGCAATTGTCGGTTTTTTAGTTATATCATATTTTAAGAAAAGAATTTTTTCCAAATTTGACTCTTAAAGGGCAAAAAGGTTGTTTTTTTTGCTACGAACCATTTATCTGTTTGTATTCTTAACCAAAATTGATGAATGAAGTACAATTTTAAAGATTACGATCTTCGTTTTGGTAACATATTATTAAGAATGAAATTTTTCAAAATTCGACCCATAAAGGACAAAAGTATCAATGTTACTACAACGCATTTTGGTGTGACGAGCCATTTATCTCTCTTGATATCTTACCGGCATAGATTAATGAGGTATCATTTTAAGAAAGGAATTTTTCGGAATTTGACCCATGAAGGACAAACGTAATACTGTGAAAGTCGCGCGTTTGAGACAGTTCAGATCCAAGCCACTACATAGCAGCAGCACATATCACAGAGATATTAATAAACTGCTTCACTGGCGTTGACTTTTGTTACGCCTGTTATACTAAACAAATAAAAAATCGCTACAATTGAGGCGATTCTACTTTCATCCTACTACAAACCACCAACCTTACTATTTATAAACGTTTCTCGGGAAACAAACCGAGAAACGTTTATAAATAAACAACGCCGAGAAAGATTACATTCATTTATAACCTTACTATTAATCGAATTTGTGAAATTTTTGCACGGTCATCTAGTTTCTGTTATTACATCTTATTCTAGACTTATTATTATTAGTTCTGCTGCTTTTGTCTTCTTTTGGTTTATATTTAGCTCAAATTTACTACCAATGTTTTATTCACGCCATTTAATTATTCCTCAATATCCTCATTCTTTTCTGCTAATGCCATATAGTTATTAGCAAATCGTATTAGACTGTTTGTTACTATTCAGTGTTTTTCCGTTTCATTGTTGCTCGTTCCACATACCGATTCGGTACCAGGGCAGGAAGAAAACAATTTTTTCTCACATCCTTTAAAACTGATGTTTTTCTATCATGCTTCTTTACTTTTATTATAACCACCTGATTCCTATTCAGATCATAGATTACCATCCTGCAATCTCGATATTTTGGATCTATTTTGAACATTTTGTCACCTAGCTTTGTTATTCAACTGTAAGAATAACTACGCATTCATGTTGGGTTCAATTAACCTGTATATGCTTCTTATAAATAACTCACCATTCTACTTGCTATAGTACTTCATTCAATAGAATGTATGTTTTATTCCAAGTAATATAGAGGCTCCAATATGCACTAACATCACCTACTTTACATTCCTACAGAATGGCAGAGTAGACAGACGACAAGACGTAACCATTACAATGCGAATGTGGTAGACAAGTAGAGGATGTATCTTTTCACTGTCAGTTACACGTTGCCTTTCACTGATTAGCTATATAGTTACTTACATTCACCTTTGTTATTTCACATTTAGTAGACGACAGTATAAATATAGTCAGGAAAAGATTGAGACAACGATCAGAAAGGGATTCTGCCAAGGCCTTTCGAAGTGCCATTCCTGCCTTCGCCTGGAGTGAAATAAAGAAATTTTCAATCTGGGTGATAGAGCCCGAGATGGAACCAGCGTTCTCTTGAATGCCAGGCCCAGTCGTAACACGCTCCTTATTTTGTGTGACATTTTATGTCACAAATTCCTTTCCCATGAAACAGAAATTTTAAATGCATTGACAAATGTCACAAATTAATAACAGTTAAGTAAGGAAGCGCGGTAAAACATTGGAAGGATGCGCAAAGGGATGTCAGCTCTGGCATTAAGAACTGCAAGAAATCTTGACCAGAAACAGAGGAAAGCAGCAATCTCCACAGACAAAGCCGTAAGGGCCTTGAGCACGTTCAGCCGTAGAGTTGCTACGCTTATGGACGACGGAATGGAAACATTGCGTGATCTTTTGTGCAGCTTCTCCTTTCTAAGAACGGTGGAATCGTCGTCTTAGCTCATTAAAGAAGCTCGGAAAACCTACAGAGCAGACTCATTATACAACAGCTTAGTTCCAGTTACTTATAGACACAATTTAGTAATTTAAACTTAGCTTTAATGAATGTGTACACCAGAGTCACCGATTGTCTGTGGCCTTTTTAGCTAGTAAGGCTGTAGTAATTTAACAAAGAAACGCGAAATAGGATGAAGAGTATAATCTGACTTCATACAATATGGTGATAGAACCTAACAAAAATGAACAGTTGAAGACATGTTTAAGTTTGTGTAAATTATATTAGCTGCATTCTTTCACAAATTATAATGCAATGATCTTAGCAGATTTATCAAACAGTAAAATTATTGTCACGATTTATCGAGTAAATTTACTTATCTTGCATGAATCAAAGATTTAATTATTAAATCGGAATGGTAGAATTTGAACTGCAAGGAAAAAATTTAATAACAAAAATAAACATCTTCAGTCCCAGATAACGTTTTTCGAAATGAGTGTTTGTTAATTAACGCAACGAGCAGTCATGGCCTACGCCAGCTGTAAATTTGCTTCTGATTTCAAAAGTAAACGGTATTTTACATAGAAGAAATATTAAATTCTTAAATGGAATTTATGCATGTACCTTACAATAACTCTATTGTAATTCTTTGATTTTGCGAGTCGATTTTCCTTAAATTCATGTAGATTAAAAAAAAAAAAAAAAAAAAAATCAGATGTTTTAAACGAAGATGAAAGCTGTAGGTTTTTACCAAAGTGTGGATCGTGGAAGAAAATAACATAAGTGGTTACAGGAGATTAAAAATTTGAGGAACTGGACTTGAAGGACTGGGCTGGATAATTTGCAAAATGAGCATGTAACAATAGCAGAAGATGTGGAACCTGAATTAGACAAGTTATTCTCCAGAGGTGCGGCCACATGAAGAAAAGAGTGGAAATTATTGTAAAAAAAGTCTAACTTAGAAGGAAAGATATCTCGAAGATGACTATGAAGCAGATAAATAGAGTGAGTACGAAACCGTGTAAAAGATAGAGAAAATTACGCAGTAGTGGAAGAGAAAGAAAGGTAGATGGATACAGTAAATTGGAATGTCAACGATCCAGACAAATCAAGCATGAGAGGAGGGTGGGTAGGGGGGGGACATTAAAACAACTATTCAGCTAGAAATACATGTACTTTCTTCTGTCTTTCAGAAGAGTTCATTGAGTGGTCAGAAGTTTTATCTAGTTAAAAGTCTGACCGCCTTCGAATATTGGTGTTTTCAGAGAGTGTCATTACTATTAATCGATGCTGTCACGAAAAAGACCGATACCTAAAGGAGT
>JARYHS010011483.1:0-14811 GCA_031002005.1 Vandiemenella viatica
ATATTTTACGACAAAAAAATAGAGATATATACAATCACATACGACCTTAAAAACGAGTAAATATGACCTAAAAATTACAAAATATGGTCAAACATTTAAGGTCAAATAGGGGGGGGATCCGGCAAATCTCACGAAACGTCACCAAGGGGGAGGGGGGGGGGAGTAAACGGAAATCTTGAGTGAGGTTTTTGAAATTTTTGTAGGATGGTATAGCTAAAAAAAGGCTTATGTATGACGCGAAGGTCGACTTTATGGGGGGGTATTTGTTCCAAAACCCGACCTTAAGGGAGGGTATAACCGCCATTGGAAGCATGAGACCTAAAAAAAGGGTCTCAAAAAGTTGCGTCTCCGTCAAAAATTTCACGTCATTTTAGAATCTCACGAAATTTCACCAGAGGGGGGAGGGGGGGCGGAATTCCGGTAAAACACCTCACAGCATTAATCGACACCCCCTTACTTCTCTAGTGCATCCCCTCATCACTCTTTCCCAAATTTGAAGGATTTTGAACCCTTTCCCAACTACCTGTCCAATGTGTCCTGCCCAGTTAACTCTGCTATCAAATTGTATGCTGCCGTGGTATTTACATGTCGAGTAGCTCCTTCCCCACTTAATTAGAACATTGGAACACTCTTCTGGGCTGAAATTAAGGTATCAAATTTATAGGCACCAAGTTTCATAAAGAAAAAAGTTCCTTGTCGCACTGGAGACTGGCAGTGGAGCTGTTTGTCTTGCTGGTGTGCTGGAGTACACGCAATGGGACATCTGTCGCAGTCGTAGAATCCAGCCGGTTCCACTGGATTAATTATCATCCTAATTGGCCGATTAGATCGGCAGATTTACTGGAGTGGAGACATCGGAGCCCGCACGGACTGCGAAGCGCGCGAGTGGTTCCCGCCGCTGACGGATGGTGGCAGCAGTGACGCATTAATCCCCGCGTCCGATTGGCCGCACTTGACGGACCGCCATTACTCAACCAATTGCTGTCTCGTTAGAAATATTCCGCTACTCTGACAGCTCCAATCTTCCACTCAGCTCTCTTAATCAGTGTTAATACGCTGAGCAGATGCGAGTCGATAGCAACAGCAGAAGATGAAATATAGCACCAGTTGTAATATGAGAAGTGACTGGGTACTGTTACTTAAAAATTACCACCGACGACCGAAGCTGGGCTGCAGAATCATCTTTTCATTTTCAACCGTCAGATTGGGGAGTACTTTTCTTCTCGGTAGTTTCCCCTTGCCATTCCCACCCCCTTTCAGTGACGCAGGAGTATTTTCGTGATGGTTGTTTTGACAGTTTATGACAGTAGTTGGCAGGGGCGGATCCAGGATTTTCTTTTGGGATGGGCTTGAGCGGACTTTGGTTTTGGGGGGGGGGGGGGGGGGCTTGCCTCTAGTGAATTTTGGCTTGGGGGGGGGGTCTTGAGCTAAAAAAACGTCTCCAACATTAAAATGTCAGAGATGGGCCTAGATACTTTTTTGGGGGGGGCTTGAGCCCCCTAGATCCCCCCCCCCTGGATCCGCCCCTGGTAGTGACTGTACTTTCGGTGGAGTGTTTGTTTCTACTGTGGTTGAATCAAAGGTGGAAGACGGGAGTGGGGAAAACAGGGCGCCAGCCCATTGAGGCCTAACCTTCCGAAACACACAAAGGGTACCGCCAGGCTAAAAGTCCTTATCCGACGGAACTATCATGCCTATGCAGTGGCACAAGTACAAAGGGCCTTTCAGTATACCATAACAACCAGTAATGTTGCGGTTATGCTGGAGGTTCGGTTACAATACTTACTGTGAACCTTTAAAGCTTCCGCGCACTCACTAGATTCTGGTTCTTTCTCTGACGGCCGCCAACCGATGTTAAGTCGGTAATGAAATAAAAATGCACCTTCTTATTTGAAACACATGCATTTAATAGTTAAAAAGATAGTCTCGCTCCAACTCCCAACCTTTATGAAAGTTCGCTATCTGTACTTCGATCCTTTAAGATTACAGGTAATGCCTCCGATAAATTTAGACTGAATAACACGCACTCTTTTCATTCATACAAAACCCTTACTAGTTCTCAGAACATGCCTACGGCTCACCACGAAACAATTCATATAAAATTCTGCAAATACTTTCTTCATTAATAAAGTTCCTTCATATCACCAAAGAAATCACCTTCTCCAAAATTAATTCTTTATCATAATGACTGAGCGCGAACACGCGTTCTCGTCGACTCGACTGACTGTTCACTTTCACGACGGACTCACCTACTCCACGGCCAACGGCAGACTGCCCGCCCAGAAGCCTAGGTGCGTCTTTCTCCCAAGCGCACCATGCTTCCGAATTTGGGTTTACACCCCCGAGTTCATGGACCCGGCAGATGTTGACGTCACTAGACGACGACCAGTTTCAACCCATGCTTTAAAACTGGGTCCTACCTCACTAAACCCACGGACTTGGCAGATGCTGACGTCACCAGACAACCACGCAAACCGCCAATATTTAAAACTTCTCAAATTATCTTCCAAAGTAATGGGGAAATGCCATTAACCCGTTACAAGTATAAACACAAACAATAACACATGAAAACCGGAGGGATTTTTCAGCACTAAGATCATCTTTAATGATCACAGCCATGGTTTTTACCTGAAAGAGATAAAATAAAGAGTGTTCCAAAACAACCAACGTGACTCCTGGAAGTTGAGCTGCCGCACGTAGTGGGGCTTCTCACACAGGCGGTGAGGCAATGACACACATAAAAAATAAAAAAAACCAATCATGACGTGGGCTGGTACCCGTGTAGCATATTAAGGGATTTTAAGCTATAAACTATAGTAATTTTCACTAGGAGTTATTTTCTCAAGCCTACAGTAATTTAATTTCGCCTCAAGGTTAAGCAGACGCACTTCCCGTGGGAATCGAGCTCCTCACTATAGCAGCTCTCTTAATAACAGACTTTAAACCAATTGTAACAGCCCTTAAACCTAAAATTAAATGGAATTGTATTTTATGAATCATTTGTAGTAAGCTAGTGTTTGGTTGAATATGATCTTATTTGGTTTTTTTTTTTTTGGCAATTTACTTTAAATCAATGTATATAGACTTTGTTTTATGAAAATAAATTATTTAAAGGCCATTTAATATGTTTAAGAACAGAATTGTACAAGAGAAATGCTTAAATGTTCGTAATAATAAGTATTAAGGCAAATTACGATGTCTAAAGGACAATTTGCTACAGTTTAAAATGATTTCTGTGAATAATTTTATGTTTAAGTATCTTTAATTTCCATTTCTGACCATTTTGTATTGATTGTAAATGACTTGGTATTAATTCTGATTGTTTTCAATATGTTTCAATTGTTTAAGTATTGTTAATGTTCGAGAAATATCTGTCGGAAGCTTTTGAAGTGTTCTAGAAATTTCTATGTTGCTTATATAAAGAAATCAGCAGAAGGACAGAATTAGTTTTTCGGCAAAGTTTTTCACCAACTCAGTTTGCGACAGCCGGGAACTGTATTATCTCTGGAAGAAGTGTTATATGTAACCTCTGGATTGTATGAATGCATGTAACCATTATCTTTGACAACGTGTTGCTGAATAAAAACAAATGTTAAACTGAACTTTATGGTGGACTGATTATTTATCTTACTAACGAAACCACCAACAATCTAACACAATGGTAAGAGCATCACGTGACTCCCCCACCACCACCTCTTTTAGCTCGAGAGCTCAGTCAGTAGGCGGCGCTCGTGGAACTCTTTTTCCTTCTTCACGACTGAACACCTCGCAAGGCGTCATCCAGAATTTTATAGGAAAAGGTTAATGCGTTGTTCACTCCTCTGCTGGCTCAGAAAGATATTCCGAGTGGCAAGATTATTAGTAATGATTTTCCATTTCATGATAGCTATTTTCTATGAGTTATTTTCAGATGTTTCAAATGTTTGTTCGTGTACTTATATTCAGTGAATTTATTAAAGTCGCTCTATTCTTTCCACTACATTTTCAATTTTTATCACTGATTACCTGCTCATTACTAGCAATAAGTAATAGTAGGAACGTAATATCTTTGATCACACGATCACGTATCTTTGGTAAAACGAGTCGAGGAGCAGTGGCGTAGCTAGCGTGGGTGACACCCGGGGCGGATATCGATGGTGTCACCCCTCGAAAATTTAAATTCAAAATTAAGTAAAATATAATATCTTGTAAGTGTAAAATATAATATTAATAAAATATAATTAAATAAACATTTATTGTTATTAAAAATTATAATTAATAAAATTGTAATATTAACTTCATTTAAAAAAACACAATAAACTAAAAACAATGTTCTCTTTTTAGCTTTAACAGCTGCAAACTCGTAAATCACATCTTCAAAATTATCAATTTTAGTTACTTCATATTCAATAGTCAATATGGCAAGATTTTAGCCACGTGTTGCTCACCGGTGATCGAAAGTGGTTTTAGAGAGGCCTCTGTAAATCGGGCCTCAGTCCGACACTCAGCCGTCATTGGATTGGTTTATGTTTTGAGGGTGCGGACCAGTGTCAGTCTGCTGGATGTGGAGAAGCGCATAGAGAATTTCACTTTCCTTACGACCAAATGTTGTTTTCGTGTTATTGTTGGTCTTAAAAAAAGTGTCTTTTTTTCATCCATGGTCATAAGATGTTCCTAAAATGTAGGAAGTGTTATAGCATCTTCACATTTAAAAAAATCAGAGCTTTGCCAGAGTTGAAGGCCAATTTTACGACCCACAAAAATTGCAGCCGAAATCCGCATTTGTAACCGAACCTCCCACACCCGAATCGCACGCCATAACCAGACGCCAGACTAATCTAGAAGTACTGAAAAATATGTATTCAAACACATAAAAGTGGATTCGTGTCTTTTAATAACAAAAATGTATGGTATAGAAAAAGAATATGTTTATTTTATCATGTTTGAAAACTTATTTTTCATCACACCTATATTCGGACTGGCGACTCAAATGATTACTGTGAGCGATTTGAAAACTGTAGGTCCGGGTTCGAATCCCGGTCTCGACTGTAATTTTTGCGTGCCTTTAAATTGACTTTTACCAATGGCAAAGCTTTTATCTTTTAATGCGAAGGACGCTCGGTGGTTTGAATTTCACTTTAATCTGTAGGTCTTCTTTTCAAGTTAGGTGACTACGATATAGGTGCACTGCGAGTTTCCAAATAAGATAACTCTGATAACATGAAATTATTATTTTTACTATACAAAATCTTTACGACTTATATTTAAATTAAAATATGTTATAATCTCGTTCTTCACTAACAAAAAGTATTGAGTGAATCGAAAAGAACCTCAGACAAAACAAACACGTCAAGTGCGAATGATTGACATTTCATTGAGATTGCGTTGATATTGTTAATACTGCGCTGGGATACTATTTTGTACATAAAATATCAACCAGTTAGGTGATTACGTGAGTCAGATAAAAAAGTATTTTAATGTACATTCGTACCAAAACTGTGCAGAATAAAGTACAGTATTCTATAATAAAGTAGGGTGTCAAACCTACCTGTCATCCCCAACACTGATTCCCTGAAACAATCACTTGTAAACGTTGAAGGAGACTAAAGACCGGGTAGGAACACGGGTGAGCTATGGAAAAGTTTGGACGCAAAGTGCAGTTCGACCTTTACACTTAGCAACTGATACACAAACTGGTGCAAATTAAAATCCCAGCACCCAGACGGTGTTGTGATAAACGAATGAAATTTGGCCCCAAATATGCCCGCATGAAGAATGATTTAACATTAAAAGTTTTACATGTAATAATGTGAGAATTACGGTGCTATATATTATGAATTTTGCATTTTTTTTTTTTTTTTTTTTTTTTTTTTTTTTTTTTTTTTTTTAGCGTATAAGTGGTGAACAGTGTGGTGTCACATGACACGTGGTTGCCCCCAAGTTTTTGTTGTCTAAGTATGCCAAGGCGAAGAGTGACAACTCTCTACACCCAAACGTCTAACAGTGAGAGAGGTCGGAGAATTGACGTGTTTTGAAAGAATGCATCATATCGTGAAATCTCCAGAACGATTTGCCGCAGTGCAATGTCAGTATACAGATTTGTTACACAGTGATGAAAAAAAGCTCTAATACTCCTAGAGCAGGCACAGGTCCATACAGATGGATAACAGCACGCGAAGACTGCCAAATGGTGTAGGTGGCTGTTGCTGGCAGATGGTTGACTGCAGGCCAGATCCAAGTAGTGGTTACACATAGTCACACCCCGCCTCCGCCCCTCCCCGGATGATTGTAAACTAATAGCTTGAAGCTGGGTTACACTCTCTGGTCCCTGTGCATTGTGTCCCATTAATCTAATTTCATTGCCATCATCATCTACCCTGGTATAATGCGAAACACAAATGGACATGTCAATGGCGTACATTTGTGTTTAGAGACGAGTCTCAATTCTGTCTGTGGCAAAGTGATAATCGACGACATGTTCGCAGGCGTAGTGGAGGAACGGCTTATCTGCTGTGATTTCAGAACCTCACGCAAGTGCCGTCTCCGGTGTCATGTTTTGGTGGCAATCAGTTTCGATAGCATGACTGAGTCGGCTGATGTTGAAGACAATGACAGCCCATCACTATGTGGACGGGGTACTGCATCTTATTGTGATACCCTACATGTTCAACATCCGTCCTCATTCTGCGGCCATCGTCACACAAGCCTTGCAAGGAGTTTCGATCACAATATGGACAACACGGTTCCCAGATTTCTTCCAAATAGAGCATTTCTAGGATACCAGAAGTAGACACATTAGATCATATGGTCACCCAGCACAAACTGTGCAACAACTGACTGCAAAAGACATGCACGGGTAGTGAGACATACACCAAGAAGACATCCGAACACTTTTTGTGTCAATGCCGGCAAGGATCCACGAATGTATTGGTGCTCAAGTTGAGCGCATTTCTCACTGACAACTGTAAAAGGTAATAACTTAGCCTGATCCATTTCCATTTGTTATTATTTCTTTTAGGTACGGTCCTGGATATATTTTCAAAGTTTCCTAAAATTCTACCATTCATGTATGCATGTTGTGATTTTAATTTCCGCCAGTGTAACTATAGGGCGACCATAAGATTTCGCTATAAATTTAAAAAAAAAAAGTCGAAAACTACCCATTTGTTATTGAAACGTTAAAATAGGCTGTATTTAAATGACTTCACAACCTCGCTATTTGGAGGACCAAGGGATATTGAGAGGAAAGTTAACAGAAGTGGCTTGATCCAAGTAGAAGCAATTCCAGACCCAGATGGGGTCCCATTGGAGCAAACCCAGGATCTGGGTCCCACAAGTTGTGAGACCCTGGGCGATACTGTATAGTTAGAGAAGCAACTCTACCTTAAGTTCCTTCATAAAAATAGAGGAATAAATAAAATATAAAACCATAATTAAACGTAATTTAAAATAAAAAAAACCAACGGTCAGGTAATAAAAGAACACGCCTTTGAGATATCTGCCGCCTTTACATGAAGTATTTAATAAGTGAAGTATTTTACTACCTGCCTAAGAAATAAGTAGCTACAGACTCCTAAATATGATATGTATCGAAGCCCATCTCCATGTGTAAATTTTAGATTTCTAGCACCGCTCAGTAACGTATAAATAAAGATGTAAACGGCTCGGATGTTCGTTCAGTTTATGATTAAAGCTCAATTTTTGTTCAGGAACAGAAGTTCTACATCCCTGTCGATTTAAGGAACCCATAAGAATGTAGGTACGTGTATTCGACAAAGAAATCTTCTGTAAATTTATGATGGAAAATTCTTAGAGAATCATACGCTTATTTATTTGATCGCGATTATACTTGTATATTCTCAATCAGTAGAAAGCATATCAAACTTACATGAACCTAGAGTTAAAGGGGCATCCATAAATTACGTGAGGTGAAATAGGGACGGGGTCCAGTGAAATCTCACGTGAGATTTTTTAAAATTGTGTTGGACTGTAGAACTAAAAAAAAAAAAAAAAAAAAAAAAAAAAAAAAAAAGTGTTTACAAATGACGCGAATGTCGAGTTTAGGCGGGTATTTCGTCGAAAAGTGTGGGTGTAATCGGCTTTGGGAGGGTGAGACCTAAAAAAAAAGATCTCAAAAAGTTACGAAGACGATCCGTAGGGGGGGTGGGGGGGTGGGGGGGGGGGGCTGACGGGACCAGATCTCACGAAGTCTCACCAGAAGGGGGCGGGGGGGGAGGAGGGTGGTCCGAAAATCCGGAAAAACACCTCACGTAATTTATGGATGTCCCCTTACTAATGTTACGATTTCACTAGCAAGATACGCGGTTTTAAACACATGCCCTACAAAAACTGATTACCGACAGACGATAACACTTGGACTCGTCCGGATTGACTTGAAACCTTACCGTATTGCTAGTTTAATGCAGTTTTCCGAATCATTTTATTTGCATAAATTCGAACATGATACGATTTCATGTCGAGTATAGGTGCACTGTCGACAAAAGGAAGGTACGCAGAGTGTATATCGGATAACACGAAATGTACTCAATTCGAATCTGTCAGATGATAAATTCAAAAATTACTAGAAAATACTTCAAGTCACTTGTGAATCTTAGCTAGAAAGTAATAGAATTCTAAAAAAGCAAAACAATTTTGAAGCCTAGACTACGCGTATTCCAGCATACCCTTGGTTGCTTTTTTTCATTTTCAAAGGAAAAATCTAACATTTTTCTTGAAATAATTTCGAGGAATTACAATTTAACTGCCTAATTACTATGATTTTAACAATTTTAGATATATCCTTTAATTTTAAAACTTCCTCTCTTAATACAAGAAAACTTACATTATATCCACCGCCGCTCGTAACAAACCAAACAACTGTGACGGACCGCAAGCACAACGAGTTCGTGTGATTGTTGGAGCAACAGAGCGATGCTCTATTGTTTAAGCGCGCGGTGTAGCCAATAATATTATTATACTCTACTGTACTGGATCGTATTTGAAACAGCGATAGATCAACTTAAAAAGAAATATTCAGAACATTAAAGGTAGACGTGTTTCGACACCAAAGGATAATGGAATATCAAATATATATATATATATATATATATATATATATATATATATATATATATATATATATGTATCACACTAATTTCGATTACTATTTTCGAAATGCGGGTGTCACCCCCAAACGGGTGACACCCGGGGCGGACCGCCCCCACCGCCCCCCCCTAGCTACGCCACTGTCGAGGAGTGATTGATCAATGACGAGCTCAACCATCTGTTGTGTTCAGCCGTTCGTGACACGACACCCGGTCCGTTGTATCTCCGCGATCCACTGTGTGGCACCTCACTACTGAGCCAAACTGGCAGGTGATAGGTCAGTACACTGAGACTCTCGACACCCAGTCGCGAGATTATTTCGCTATTTTTGAGACGGCGAATGGGTAGACCACCAGAGTTTGTCTTCCCGAGTGCGGGAAACAGCCTGTAACCGTAACGACAGCCACCGGCGAACAAGTGTTACTACCAGCACGTCGGAGCCTCACACGACGGCTTTGCTGGCGCTTCTGAAAGTGGTCTGTGATTCAATCAAGACGCCGTTAGCTATCTGTGGCGTGGCAGTCGAGTGTGCTGGTCCTAACGGATCAACGCCACCTTCCTCGTATACCAGTCGGAGTCTCGGTGACCAGTACCATCGGAATCCACAGACCAGCAACAGGTTGGAGTCACATGACCAGCCTTATTCCTCAAACTATACAGTCCTCCGTTCCGTCACAGCTAACGTAATGTATTCCGCTGCTCAGGAGGTAAAATAACAACTGGCAGCCGAATCAGGAATGGTGATAAAAGCATAACAGCACTAGTAAAAAGAACCTTCATGAAAAATTAGACTGTTTGCAAATGACATAATGCAATATAAAAGGATCAAAACGGTAGAAGACTGTAAACAGTTCCAGGGTGATCTGGAAAGGATATCTAGTTGGGTTGGTAAACATGGGATGAAGATAAAGGCAAAGAAGAGTCAATTTATTAGAAACACAGACGAATAACTGATGGATGATTATGATTATAATGTGGGGAAAGAATTGCTTGTTGATGACTTGAAGTGTAAATACCTTGGCATACATTTGATAACAAACTTAACTGGGCAGGACACATTGGACAGGTAGAAGGCAAAGGTTTAAAAATCTTTCACTTGTTGGTGAAAGTGATGAGGGTATTTACGAGAGAAGTAAAGGAATCTGGTTACAAAACTTTGGTCAGACTATTGCTCGGATATGGTAGTGTAGTATCGGACCCACATTTTGAGTATCAAATACAGGAGTTGAAGAGGGTGCAAAAAAGAGCTGCTAGATTTGTTTCTGCAAATCACCGCAGAACGCAATCAGTAACAGATATGATAAAAGAAATGGAACGGGGTTAATTGGAAGACAGGAGGAGGGTGAAGAGGGTCATGGGAGTGTGCAAGGCTTATATTGGTGATGAGGCATGGAAAGATATTGGTGTAAGAATTAAAAGTAGTGGATGGAAGGGAAAAGATGACCATGACCACAAGCTGGCACTCGATTACAGGCACAAGGCTGTAGTAAGATATTCTTTCGTAGATGATGGGTTCTGGGATTGGAATAAGTTACCAAGAGAGCTGATGAATAATTTACCAAAAAGGTTCAAACAATTTAAAATTGGAATTTACAGTGTGAAAAAGTAGGTGAGAACGGGAAAGGGGAAGAAAAATGGGTTTACTGGGAAATTACAAACGGAGCGTTCCCTGCATAGCAATTAAATTAAATTTATAGAGAAATCGTTTAGTTTCAAATATTGATCTAGGACGCAGAAAGAACTTTTTAAAACTCTATGTATGAAGCTCAGAACTTTATGAAAACAAAGCGTGAGGTTTAGGAATACTAGAGAGAGGAAAAATGGAGCCTTTGAAATGAGTGAAAGATCATCACGGGTTCCGTCTCCATGGATAACATTCGTCACAAATTATTCACTCGGTTTGTTTTTCCAGACTCGAGTCTAAATCAGAATAACAGGTTAACATTTCCCAGTACTATGCGGTGAATGAACACACAAACTTACTAACATTAACTGATTTTTTTTTTTTTTTTTGCTGTTATCAGACTCTTAATTGATGTGATGTAATCCTACATCCCTTTCTATTTTGTGCTTACCCCTTCATCATCTCTACATCCCCTTACGCTGTACGTCCTCAATTATCTGCTTCATATTTTCTAATCTCTGTCTTCCTCTACAGTTCCTACTTTCAACTGGTCTCTCCATCAATAAATTAACCAATCCAGCATGTCTCCAAATGTGACCACTATTCTGTCTCTTGTAAATGAAAATACCGTCTCTTAACAATTGTTATATTATATTTCTTTGGTGACTTTATCGTTCGAAAATGATATACGGCCACTATAACTCTATGCAAATAATTGCAGGTATGCCGCTAGTGGTGCCTGCTGGTGGCAGACTCAGCAACTACTCCTGTCACCGCCTCCTAGATAGCTCGCGAGTACAGCCCGCCGTCGTAAAAATGATCGCGACCTATTCCGCAAGTCAGCCGTAACCACTGAGTGTTCCCCGAGTGAGTGCTCATTAGAGTGAGTGCGGTGAGTTGGGTCGTCTTATCTGACGAGTGGAGGCGCCCAGACCACCGTTACGAGACAGGATTTACGGCGCTTGTTTCGAGGGGCCCGGAACCGACCACTGGACACACAAAAAACGGAGGACCTGTTCAAACACACACCCGAGACTTACAACGCGCTGGTTCCGACATACAGCTCGTATAGGCATCACATTACAGAGCTACAACCTGCAGCACCCCCAAATCAAAATGAACAGCCACAAGGATCAACACTAGAACCCGCGATATTCATCTTGTACAGTATCGACATTACAACGGCCAATCTCTGCTACAAGTCTCAGATTTTATTTATTTGGTGTATCACATATATACTACTACTGCTGACCGTCTCTCGTTGAAAATAAAATTATTTACTTTACCTGTTGTCGGTTTCTCCCTATGCTCCTAGCAAAGCGAGTTCATGTAGTATACTCTATAATGCATTATACAACCTGGACGCTCCCATCATGTTTTATGTCAGTAGTACATTTGTTTACCTGAAAGGAAACATTATACTCCACTTTTCCTCCTCTCGTCCACAGAAAGAGATTTACCAACTTTTTGACCAATATCAATCACTTCGAGTTTCACTCGAATACATATTTATTCTGCATCCTCACATACATTATACTGCACTGTACATCTCATTTTATATACTACTAGTTGAAACGACCTTCACAAATCACTTGTGACGGTAGTTGGAATTTGTTCTGAAAATGCTTCTGAGGAAAAACGAATAACTATCTTTTTAACTGATATTTTTCGCGATATCAGTAAAATTTCTGTGATTCGCTTCTCGGAGTATTTGGCTAGGATGTTTTTAAATAATCGTATTTGATTTTTACTGAGTGGTGTTTTTATTGTTGTGAAAAAGATTCAAAGTAAAGTATAATTCTAAAAACGAATAAAAATTATTTATTTTATCTATATATATCGCGATTACCTACATTTAGTCTAAACATTCTCTGAGTTTTACTAAATTTCTTATCTTCTCTCAAAAAAATCTTTGGTTAAACTGCAACCAGGTTCTAATAACTGATACGGAGAACAGAGTATACATCTAAACATCAAATCCTCGTCTCCTTACAGGGATTTTTGCACCTGGTCGTCGTGAATAAACAAAAATCAACAGTTAAATTTAAATCAACGTCGCACTGTAATTTATTTAATCTCTGCCTAATATTATATAACATTTTAGCTTTGTTCAGCTTAGTTTTGTGAAGTTTCTTGAACAACAAACAATTGCCAATTGTCTATAAGAGCAGATAAAATCAAAGTCAATTATTTATTTGAAATTTTCTCTTCCTTTTAAAAGTGTAAGCGTGAATAAAGTCAACGCAGTTTTTTTTTCTTTTTTTTTCTGTCATCAACCTCTCGACTGGTTTAAATGCAATCCTCCATTCCTTGCTATCCTGTGGTAACCTCTTCATCTCTACATACCCCTTACAACCCACGTCCTCAAGTATCTGCTTCATATATTCTAATCTCTGTCTTCCTCTACAGTTTTTTTCCTTCGACTGTTTCGTCTACCAGCAAAATAACCAATCCAGCATGTATCAAAATATGACCTACCATCCTGTCTTTTTTTTCTGTAAACTTCTTCCACAAACTTCTTTGCTCACCCATCATTTCCAAAACATGTTCATTTTCAGCATCCTTCTATAACACCCCATTTCAAATGCTTCAATTTTCTTTCTTTCCGGTATTCCTAAAGTCCATGCTTCGCTACCATAAAGTGCTGTGCTCCACTCATAGAGTTTTAAAAAGATCTTTTTAAGTCCTAAATCAATGTTTAAAACTAAAAGATTTCTCTTTCTCATGAAGGCTCTTTTTACTAGTGTTATTCTGCTTTTAACATCATTCCTGCTTCGGCCTTAAGTTGTAATTTTACTTCCCACGTAGCAAAATTCACTCACTTCTCCTATCGCATCTGACCTTATCTTTATATTTAATATACTATTATTGCTGTTATTTCTGCTACATTTCATCACTTTTGTCTTGCTTTGGTTTTGTATTCAGTCCAAAACCTTCCTTCAGTATCTTGTTCATGCCATTCATTAACTTCTGAATATCCTCAGCCTGTTCTGCTAACAAGACAATGTCATCAGCAAATCGTAGCATACTGATTTTTTGTCCTTGAACACATAGGCCACATGAAAATTTGTCTTTCACTTGCTTTATTGCTTTCTCTGCATACAAGTTGATTATTAATAGGGATAGACTACAACCTTGTCTCACATTATTTTTAACTTATGCATGTCTCTCGTGATTCTCTGCTTTTAGTATTAGATACTTGATTGTTATATAGCACAAAGTAATTCCTTCGCGGTACTTTAGCCCCGATTTCTTTAAAATTCCGGCAGCTGATAGAGGTTTAAGGAGAGGCTGCTATGTCTCGTCAGCTTGTCGCAGAATGGCGTCGAAGGTTTGCGGCTTGTAGAGAAAACGTCACCGACGAGGATCTCAATGGGCGACCCAGCACGATATCGACAGATTTTAACACGGCTCGCACCTTTTTCCTCACTTGAAGGAGCGCCTAGGAGGCCGACCATTCGCTTTAGACGAGGAGGCGAAACACTTCGCCACAACGAGACAATATTCAAACTCATCCCACGAAGCGATAAGTGCCTAAACCGGTACGGAAACCGAATCGAAAAATAACCTAATGCATGTTCCCTGTATTCGTTGTATGAAATAAAATGAAAACGTTTCACTACAGGCTTTGTTACCTTACTTTCTGATCACACATCGTAATATCCTGTGTATAAAGCGTTGTCTATTTCTTACAATACATCTAAAACCTTGACAGTGTTTTAAAATGTCATCCCATACATGTCACTTCGTATTAAGGTTGTACAGTTTAACCTTAAGATTTTTGTCCTTATAGATTTATAAAATACCACACCACGAGGGAAGAAAGACAAATTGCGCAATTTGTCTGATAACTGGGACGTCTGGCTGTGCTGTAAGCAGTTTACATTGTGGGCCACAGAAAGTTCAAAGCATAATAGAAAGATACAAAGCTAAACAGTTCCAAATGGAAGACTATATCCACCCATATCCATCGTAACCAGAAAGGTTATCAAAAAAAGTCCAGAATCAGCCAACCTGAGAGGGAAAGAAGACTCAGGTACGGTACGGGGGGCTGGTTGTGACGTGTGATTACGTAACGCGTGCGGTGAGACAGCCATTAGCGC
>JARYHS010011484.1:0-24999 GCA_031002005.1 Vandiemenella viatica
TAAATTTAACTTATAAGGTAAAAATAGGTGGGTACGCCCACAAGAAGGGGGAAATGGGTGTGTAGGGTAATTCCCACCAAAACACACACTCCATCGCAATTAAATCAAATGAATTAAAAGGTTTCTTGATCTTCCATTGGAAATATTTGTAGTAAAGGATTGGAAACTCAAAGCAACAACGAACTATAAGAAAGGAATAATAACGAGTTTTCATTCACAATAGACAGAAACATCAAATGGGAATGTTCTTAAGAAGCTATTACTTTAGAGCACTCCATGATGGTATGGTCGGTCAAGTCCTTTATCAGAACGACGCCTCTGAAAAGTTCCCTATCACAAATGGTCTGAAACAGGGTTGTGTACTTGCACCAACACTTTTTGCCCTATATTTGGCTGCAATGCTCTACGAAACGTCATCTACCCCCAACACAGGCGTGGAGATCAGATACCGGTTTGACGGAGGACTATTTAATCCAGCAAGACTCCGCTCATCAAGATTAACTGTCCTCACCCAGGTAACAGAACTGCAGTATGCAGATGACAACACCTCTCCAGCACATACTCCTCAGCAGATACAACAGTCCGTAAACTACTTCAAGGACGCATATGACCGTTTTGGCCTGACCATCAACACCCGAAAAACTAAAGTGTCAGCGCAACCTGCTCCTGGAGCTACACTCCCAGACTGTGATGTTACCTTCTCCGGCACAGCCCTTGAGCAAGTAGATAGCTTCTCCTACCTTGGAAGCATTCTCTCTACACATTGCACAGCAGAGAAGGATGTAGAAAACAGAATTCGAACAGCACACATAGCCTTTGGGCGACTTACTCGGCGAGTGTTTCTAAACAAAGATCTTAATTTAACCACCAAGCTGATGGTCTACCAAGCTGTAGTTGTCTCCACGTTGCTGTATGGGTGTGAGACATGGACACTCTATCGACGAAATATTAAGAAAATGGAGCGATTTCACCAGCTAAATCTTCGCTCTATAATGAACATTAAATGGGACGACTATGTGTCCAACATTAGAGTCTTGGAAAGAGCTCAAATGTATAGCATTGAAGCCCTCATCATCAGCCACCAACTTACATGGGTTGGACACGTTCAGCGTATGAGCAACAGTAGACTCCCTCGGCAACTTTTATACCGTGAGCTCAGCACTGGCAGCAGACCTCGCGGTGCCCCTAAGAAACGCTACAAAGACCAGTTCAAGAAGACCTTGAAGAAAACTAATATAGACCTTAACACCTGGGACAACCTCACAAAAGACCGCGTTCTATGGCGCAAAACTACCTCCGCAGCAGTGGCACGTTTCGAAGAGGAGCGGCGAAGTCTGGCAGCTGAATCCCGATTAAGGCGGAAAGCCCGACAAACCCTACCGCGCCAGCCACCCACATTTGGGTGCAGTGTGTGCGGACGACTGTTCTATGCAAGAATCGGCCTGACCAGCCACCAGCGCACACACAAATAAACACGCAAGAGAGTAACATAAACTCGGAAACGAGTATGGCCGACGACGATTACTTTTGGCTTCTAAACACTATGGCGTTTACGTATTTTATGTACGACAAACTAATATTGACGCAATAACTTTCTATTCATAGCATAGTCTTTTTCTAAGTTTTTCTGAGGACAAAGAACTGTTGGTGAGGAACCACTGTCTTTGGTTATAGTGTTGACGAAAGCGCGACTTTCAACTATCTGTTTCCTGTAGAGATAGATGTTACACTATTTATCAGCTGAAAGTATTCTTCTAGAATGCATAGAGGCTATGAAGGTACGTAGAGGTACGGATTATTAGAATAATTATCATTATTAGTAAGTGAAAGTAGACGGGCGCGTTTTTCAATTTACGTAATTTAAAATGAACGAAGTTTAGTTACACAAGGAAAATATTGATTATATACGTAAAATGCTTCCTGTGCAATTGCGGTGAACACACAAGAACTTGTACTTTTGGCCAGAAATTTGGTACAAAAATTCCTTAGGTGAAAAAGTTCGCATTAAAGCCATCAAATAGATACAAATGAAGTGAAATTTCTCGAAATTTGAGTACACACATATAAGTTATTACCCAAGTAATATGTTTATTGTATGTGTTTCTTAGGCTTCATTCTTAAAGAAAACACTGCTTTCCGAACTGAAATGGGAGACAGGGAAGAAGTAAAAGTACCTGAAAGATTCTGTAATTCCTACCATTTAATAATTTACAGCTGACCTATCGTATTTCCTGAGAAAGTAATACGTTAACGCTTTTCGGTTGGCAGCCATGCTTCTGCGGCGAAAGGTGGTAGATATAAGGTATACCGGTAATGTGATTCCAATTACCTACAAAATTCTTGATTATGTTCCTGTTTATCGCATCAGGATGGCACAAGCGGATGCGGTTAGGTTCACATCCAGACTGGACAAAAATAAAAACTGATATGCTTTGCTGCAGCTTACAGAACGAGTAATTAAGTTTTTGTTAATAATTGAAGCTGGTTTGATTTTCGAGCGGCATTATAACAGCTGAGGTCAAAGGCATTCGAGACCCTACCGTTGCCATCAAAGATACTTTGATATGACCGACATTTCTAAGGTACTTTTTTTAAGCGCTGTTTTTATTTTCTTCAGAACAATACCGCCTAAGGAACGTGTGCAGAAAATTTAGATCAAAAGGACAAGTCCTTGTATCTTCATCAATGTTACACATACTCACCTGTAATTAACATCAGTGTTTTAGCTGCCTATATAGATTACGGAGTTATGCCAGAATTTAACTGTGGGGGAAGGGGTTTATTCTACAACCGTGGCGCCGCAATTTGATGATGGATGCTTATGTAATTCGACGAGACAAATCGAAAGTGAAGGATAAAATTTTTCAATACCTTGCTTAGTTTTCGAGATATACTGTCTCTAAATTGAGGTGGTTAGGTTGAGATGAGGCCTGCACCAATAAACAATTCGCCAAAACCACAAAGAACTACACAGTACACGCTGGACATGCACAATGGGTGTATTGTTTTCTTACTGCTAGTTGTGACGGGTTTAAATGCTGCCTGGACCACAAGAAAAACGTCGCCAAAGACACAAGGAACTATACTTGTAACTAATATTGGGGATTCTATCATTACCGTGGCGCCACAATATGATGATTGATTCTTATAGAACTCGACAAAACAAATCGAAAATAAAGAATAAATTTGTTTGATATCTCGCTTGGTTCTCGAGATATCGTATCTCAAAATTGACGTAGTTAGGTTGAAATACGGCCTGGACCAGAAGAAAAATTTCGCTATAGCCAAATTTGATTATGAATTCTTACGTAACTCGATGAGACAAATGGAAAATAAACAATAAAGTTTTTTGATATCTCGCTTAGTTCTCGAGATATTGTAACTCAAAAGTGATGAGGTTAGGGTGAGATCCGGCCTGGACCAAAAAATTTTTTTTCACCAAAACCATCATATCTACATGGTGGAAATGCACTATAGGTGTTTTATTTTCTTCCTAGTGATTGTTGTTAGGTTGAAATACAGCCTGGACCAGAAGAAAAACCATCAAAAGCAGAAGGAACTATACCTATGGCTGATTTTTAATATGTTATATCTCGAAAACCAAGCGAGATATCAAAAAAATTTATTCTTTATTTTCGATTTATTTCGTCGAGTTCTCCAAGAATTCATCATCAGATTTTGGCGCCACGGTAATGATAGAACTGCCCTAATATTTAACAGTCGGCATCTCAAGAGCTGCCTCGCATTCGATTTTTCTCGTCGAGTTACATAACAATCCATCATCACCGGAGATGCGGTTATTAAAATGTTGTCCTTTGGGGTAAGTGCACGACTTGAATTTAATTTAATTTCTCCACCTATCCGAAAATGGTACTAACCTGTTGAATTTTGGATTATCTGCTTTGATATAATGTCCTCTGTAATTTAATTGCGATAGAGAGCAGACTCCGGTGGCAATTTCCATACACACCCATTTCCTCCCTTTCCTGTACCCACATACTTTTGCGCTCTACAAATTTCAACTTTAAATTGTTTCAACGTTTTTGGTAATTTATTTATCAATTCTCTTGGTAACTTATTCCAATCCCTGACCCCTTACCTACGGAACCCACTCTCATTTCACGTAAAAGTCACCACAAATTAAATTAAAAATGCCGATATTCTCTTAAAATATATGTTAATCCCTTCGTTGTAATATTTTATTGCCGTTTCAACTTTTCTCCTTTGTGAAAAGTCACACGAAATTTACAAAATAGAAAATACTGTATATAACCGCGACACCCGCCATGTTAGATTGATACAAGTAATTTGTTTTCCGTTGTAAACAAATACAACAATTACGAGGTGGATGCCCCAGAACGACATTTCTCAACCTAACCATAATCTCTATGACAAAACAAAACAGTTTATAATAAAAATAATTGATAAAATTGCGATGCGGCGCCCGCTCCGGTAGCAATCTGCCTACTCACCCATCTTTCTGCTTTCCTCTTCCAACCTACCTTTTCCCTCTACTAGTTTTTACTTTAAAATCCTTCAGTGTTGCCGGTAAATTATTCACCACTTCTCTTGGCAATTTATTCCACTCTCTTACACACTTTCCTACGAAAGAAAATTTTCCTACATCCTTTTGCCTGAAACAGGGGCGTAGCTACTATGGGGCTAGGCGGTGCAGTGCATCGGGGCCCCTACACTTAGGGGGCCCCCAAGTATACCTCTGGGGGCCCCAAAGCGCACCTCTTGGAGCCCCCAAGTGCAGTTCAGAGGCCCACGAGCCTTCATGGCAAACTGGCAACTTTTTTTTTTAGCTCTACAGTCATCTAAGGGGGCCCCTGAGACACAGGAAGCCTCTCACTGCTCAGGGGGCCCCAACCACTGCTCAGGGGGCCCTAAGCACAACACAAGGGCCCCATCCTCAGCTCAGGGGCCCCTTACCAGCAACACAAAGCAAAAAAAAATGTCGCCCATCTGGTCTGAGGGCCCAAAATACATTTTTTGCACCGGGGCCCTTGTTTACCTAGCTACGCCACTGGCCTGAAATCAAGTGCCAGATTGAGGCCATGGTCAACCTTACCCTTCCAAGCACCTCTCTTAATTTTTATACCAATATCTTTCCGTGCCTCATCACCAGTATATGCCCTGTACACTCCCATGACCCTCCTCATCCTCCTCCTGTCTTGCAAAGAATCCCACTCCAGCTCCTTTATCATATTGGTTACCGATTGTGTTTTTCAGTAATTTCCAAAGACAAATCTGGCAGCCCTCCTCTGCACCCCCTCCAACTCCTATATTTGATACCCGAAATGTGGGTCCCAAACTACACCACCATATTCCAACAGTGGTCTGACCAAAGTTTTGTAACCCAATTCCCTCATCACTCTTTCCAACAGGTGAAGGATTTTGAACCCTTTCCCTATTACCTGTCCAATGTGTCCTGCTAAGCTGAGTCTGCTATCAAATGTTATGCCAAGGTATTTACATTTCAAGGCTTCAATAAGTAGCTCCTTATCCTCTTTATAATCATAATCAACTTTAGCTATTTACCTGTGTACCTAATAAGCTGGCTCTTCTTTGCATTTATTTTCATCGCATGTCGACTCACCCAGCTAGTTATCCTATATAGATCACCCTGCAGCTGTTTATAGTCTTCTATTGTTTTGATCCTTTTATATAATATTATGTCATCTGCAAACAATCTAATTTCTGACAGTACATCATTAACACAATCATTCATTAGAATAACGAATAACAATGGTCCCAATACACTACCCTGTGGGACTCCCATGTTAACTCCTACTTCTTTTGATATTGCGTTTCCTACCCTAACTTTTTGTTTTCTACCTTTTACGAATTCTTCTACCTTTTAAGGATTCTTCTACTCAGAAAATCACCTTTTTATCAACTCCAATAGTTTTTAACTTATTTAGCACCATTTTATAGCTCACTCTGTCAAAGGCCTTTGAAAAATCTAGTGCTCCACTATCAACTTGACCTCCCCTGTCCATTTCATCAGAAATATCCTGCGTATAGCCTACTACTGAGATTCACATGAATATCCTTGTCTAAAGCCATGTTGCTGACTTGAAAACCACTTATGTTCCTCACAGACACTTCTAATATGGTTGCATATTAATCTCTACTACCTACATGTCAAGATGATTGGCCTATAGTTTTCCTGCCCATTTTTCCCCCTTTACAGAATCTAATTTTAAATTCTTTCAGTGTTTTTGATGAATTATTAATTACTTTGTGCATTCCTGCACTACTCTTAATTCCTTCACCAATATCTTTTAAAGCCTCATCGCCAATATACACCTTGTACATCCACAGCACTCTCTTCATCCTCCTCCTGTCTTCCAATGATGCCCAGTCCAGCTCCTTTACCAAATTTACTGGTTGTGTTCGACAGAAACAAATCTACCTGTTGTCCTTTGCACCCCCTCAAACTTTTGTATTTGATACATAAATTATAGCTCCTGCAGTCACCATATTCAAGCAATGGTCCAATCAAGGTTTTTTAAGTTGATTTCTTCATGTCTCTGGCAAGTTCTAACACTACACTATCAACTTGGCCTCTCTTATCCAGTTTTACAAAATATCTTACACATAGCCCACCAACTAAGATTGACAATAATATCCTTGCCTAAAACCATGTTATTGATTCACAGACCAGTTTCACAGATATTTCTGATTTCATTTCATATTATTTTCTCCATCAATAAACCCACCAGTGATATCAAACAGATTGGCCTCTGGTATTCAAAATATTTATTGACCCCTCGTTTTGGACTGGTACGAGTACCACAACTTCCACCTTATAACAGGCTTTGAAATATTTTCAGCACTAACCTTAACCTTCCTGGTTGGGACCCTATGTCTTCTTGTTTCATCAGCTATTTATTTAGAATTTATGATTTTTCTTATTATGCATCTGCATTCAGCATTCATTTGATAACCTATTTTTATTTTTATTCTTTCATCAGTGACTGAGCATGGTGAGTGAGTGGTTAGCACTCTGGCCTCGCATTCGTGAGGACGCCAGTTCTGATCCCCGTGTAGACATCCAGATTTGGATTTTCCATGGTTTCCACAAATCACTCCAGGGTGCTTCCTTCAAAAAGGTCATTTTTATATTCCTTCCAGCTCCTTGTCCCCAATCCCATCCTGTCTCTAATGACTCTGACGTCGATGAGGTGTAAAAAAATTAAATAAAATTTAAAAAAATTTGGCTGTGGGCTCCTTTACAGATTTAGCTATCAGCTCAGAAAGAATCCTCTTGCCCATTCCATGCCAGTTAGAAACCCATCTACCAAAGGTGTCCACAGGTACAAACCCAAAGAAACAACCAATGCCTCTTCCAAGTAGAAACTCTGTTTCTACATTTACCCGCCTCACAGCGTGGTTCAACTGTGGCCGGTCATGGCGACTTAGGACCTGCATGAGCTCCACCCTGGTATGCTGTGCCTCCTTCACCACCTTCCTCAGGTCACTCGCTATACTGTAACCCATGTTTTGATCAATATTATTTCCCACCTCTCCCACTGTCACTGCACTATCCTCTTTATTGAAATATCAATATTCTCTATTACCTGACCCAATGTTGCAGTACGTGTGAAAAACTTATGCCTGTGTCTAAATGAACCTATAGAAAAGGGCCAACTTCTTCTATGCTTACTATCTAGCAGCAGAAGAACCCTTTTTCTTATTTTTTTCTTACCCACTATGTTGCTTTAATAGTCAATGATAAACATAAATATTCATATGAAATTATGTGTAAAACATGTATAAACCTAGATGCAACATCTGGTTTATTTTTAACATACAAGATAAGAAAGGAAAATGCAAATTGTATTGTCACTTTAGTGAAATCAAGGCAATAGAGGACATTTCTGGGCCATGGAAATATTTGTGTATATAATAAACTCAGACTGGAATTGCCAAATTAAATTATTAATTAAAACAATAGATCAGTTTTCAGAAACAAATTACTCAAGAACACCTAGAAATGTGGTCACCAGTTCTGTAAAACAATTTTATGTCAGAGTTTAGGCCTAGGTTAAAAATTAAGTTTGAAAAAAAAACTTTATTTAGTGTTAAGGATCACTACAACAAGACGCCTGTGAAGGAAAATTGGATACAAGTGAAAAGAAATGTGAGTCAGATTTCAAGCTAAAGCCAATAAAAGTTGGTGTATATTCAAGACTTTCCCTAATATTATTGACCAAAATTGAAAAACCCAAAAGTACTCCAGAGGTGAAAAAGATATTAGTAATAGTGGAAATAGATATTTTAAAATTTTACAACAAAATACGCAGCATATCAGAAGTGAAAAAAGTTAACTATTGATAGATGAAACAAATCCTGCATACTTAAACTTTTTGAAAGTAGATTAAAAATAAGTTAATTCCAGATTTACAGGTTGAAGGATATATTGTGGAAAATAATTAGAATAAGTAAAAGATGAGGTGGAATTCTAATATTATTTGAAAATTGTTTAGATTTTAAAATATTTCCTAAAAAGTGTGGAGATGAGTGGTATTTGAATCTGTATGCAGGGCAAAGTAGTGTCAACAGTGAGAGAATACAGAGCCCATGTATGAAACTCAAAGATATTCTATAAATGTTTATATGAAGTGTAACAGATAGTCAAAGTGAAATGAATAAATTTTATGAAAATAATTTTCAATCTATTAAAAAAATTATATATGTATAAAGTAGATTGAGGCAAGGGGGATGTCCATTAGACCTGTCAGTAAACTATCGCTTATATTTTTACAAATGTACAACTAAAATAAATATATTGACAGAAAACAAAGGTGCTATAAAGTGGATAAATTAATAATTCAGATAGGAAAATAACCACTGCTTGCCAAAGCTTAAGATTAGCTGTGTGATTTAAACATGAATATTCCATGTATTTCTGAGTATTGAGTCCACAAAAAGCTTCAACTTTGCTAATCAAATGTTTAATATACATAACATATCAATAATATATTTTTAGAAAATTTATTTATTTTACTTCAACTGGTCATCACATAGATTATACTATCCCACAATTTATTGTTTGTCAATTTTCTCCTCCCCCACCTTCACTGCTGTCCTTGCCCTTCCCTCTGGAGTTCATTCATGTGGAAGTTCAGGATGTGTGTACATCTTTCTACTTGCCATATGTCTCGCCTCCTCTGTGACTAAGGTCAGGGCCTCATTTACACAGGCTGTAGACTAGGCACCTCAACCACACGCACAAAAGAAACCAACATGTGCAAAGAAATTAACCTATTTCTCACATGGTTTTAGCACTGAAAATCCTGAAATGCTCATGAAAACGGAAAACGATGTTCTTGCATGCACATTTCAATCCTTTGAAGTACAGGTGTGCCGTAAAATAACATTTCAATTCATATACACCAAAAAGTAATAACTTTATGGCTCAGCGATGATGACTTATGACGATCGTAACATAAGGTTACATACAGTACACTGTGGTCGGGGCATACGAATGTTGATTGAAGTCACTGTTGTACACTTGCAAATCCCTAGCCTACATGTCAAGAAGGTTAGGTAAGATAAATTGATTTCGCATAGTATGTAAATGGCTAGTAGTAGTGTGAAGTCCAAGTTTTAATGTGTTGTTTGAAAGTAAGTATTCATAAAAAATTATATTCATTTATAATTGAAGTAGGTGTATTTAGAATTCAATATTAATTCTATTTATCAATTCATTTTACTTAATTTATTGTTTTAAGTCTTTTTATTTATTTTAAAAGTTTATTTCAGAATTCAGGGATCTCGTTAGCTTTATGTGGCATGGGAAGGCTCTGATTAGTGGAGTGCTGTCTAAAAACAGTTGAGTCGCTGTCTTCCTGGTGACACATGTGTGTGAATAATCAATATTGTGTTCTTAATCTCTTGCTACTTCATGCTTAGGTGACATTAATCATCTTTAATCATTTATTTTATTTTAATATGTAGGCCTATTGTTCATCATCATCATCATCTAGGACAGCGTCCAGCCACTGGCCGGGTCTGCTGGGAACAAAAGCCTCACCATCGCTTCCTGTCTAACTACCATCTCTCTTCTTTCACCCATCTCTAAAGACCTCACTGTAAAGAGACGTTAAGCAGTTAAAAAAATAAATAATAATAATAAAAAAAAAAACTCTTCTTCCACTGTCGCCCAATTTCCTCCTCTTTCCTCCACACATTTCTTAACACCTTTAATCCATCTGTCCCTCGGTCTTCCTCTAGGCCTCTTCCCTTTCAGCTCCATGTCCAGCATCTTCCTTGGTAGCTTCTCCTCTTTCATTCTCTTTACATGCCCGTACCACTGTAGCCTAGATTTTTCAATTCTCTGTTGTGTTGGTTCTTCCTTTATCAACTCCCTGATTCTCTCATTCCTTATTCTGTCTCTTCTTGTTACTCCTAGTCTACTCCTCTGAAATATCATTTCCACAGATTGTACTCTCACTATGTCTCTCTCCTTCATCACCAACGTTTCCGACCCATACGTTAAAATTGGCACAAAGTATTGCCTCTTTGCTCTTTTGCGGGACATCTTTACTCCATATGAGGCTCCTAATACTTTTAAAAAATCCATCTGCACATCTTCCTCTTTCATTTATCTCCATCTTGTTTCCTCCATTTTCTTCAGTCCAGCTTTCTAAATATTTGAAACATTCCACTCTATTTAGTTCCTCCCCTCCAAGTGATATGCCTATGTCCGTCCTGTTCTTCTTTCCTGTTGTTATCACCACTTCACTTTTTCTCGCAGAGAACTTCATACCATAAGCTGCAACTACTCTCTCCCACACATCCAGCTGATCCTGCACCTCTCTTTCATCCTCTCCCCAAACTAATAGGTCGTCTGCAAATACCATTGCTTTCATTTTTTCTTCCCCAATGCTCCGCACCACCTTCTTCAATATTTCATCCATGGCTATGATAAATAACAGAGGTGATAGGGCACTTCCTTGTTTCCAGTTTTATCCGTTCCCACTTTGACACAGCTCTTACTACCTTCATATATATCCTTCACTCTTTCCACTATCTTCATTTTTACTGACTTTTTTCGCAGTCCTTCCCACACTTTGTTTTGGCTGAGGCTGTCATCTGCCTTTTCATTGTCCAGGAAGGCAATAACCAGATCTTACCCATACTCGTAGATCCGCTCTTGTAGCTGTCTTATTGCAAATAAAAGATTGATAGTTGACCTTTCTGGTCTAAATCCATATTGTTCTTCCCTTAGCTGCCTTTCCACCATTCTTCTTATTCGGCTTTCCAAAACTTTTTCATATATCTTGCCCCAGTGGCACATCAGGGTAATACCATGGTAGTTCTGGAAGACATTCCTGTCCCCTTCCTTAAATATGGGTATTATTACCCCTTTCCTCCAGTTATCTGGGATTCTTCCCGCCTTCCACACAGCCCGCATCACCCTGTAGAGCCACTGTGTGCCCACTACTCCAGCAGCTCGTATCATCTCCACGCTCACTTCATCCACTCCGGGCTCTTTACCTCCCTTCATTCTCTTCATCATTTGTAAATCCGTGGACTTTTTGAAAGGGTGTTTGGTTGCAACAACACAACTGCAATAAGCAGCACCTTATCTATAGATCATCAGTCAAAAAATTGAAAGTGGGTACATCACTTGCTACCCTTGTTCACTTTAGTCAAAGAAACCATACAGATAGCACATTACAACCTGTTGATTCTTCAGCAGGTTATCCATGTATATCTTTACTATCATTGTAATATCCAATATTTCACATTAAAAGGTGTATTAATTTAGTATTAAGTAATTGATATTGCTTTGTATACATATATATATAAGGGCCTGCACCGCGTTTGTATCCTAGGGGCCTACAGATCCTGAAGGGCTCACACCACAGGTATAGCCTAGGGGCCTACACAGCTCTGACGAAGGTTATTAACTAAAAGTAAGATAGGAAAGGGAAAGATGACCCATCACTTACCACAGGCAGGATGGCGAGATGAACACGTAAAAAATAAAAACAAACAAATTGCACAACATTTCGGTGAGTAACCTTATTCATGCGAGAGGTGAGACATATGGCGGGGGGAAAGATGTGATTACAACCTGACCCACTACATGAATGAAACAAAGGTGGAAACATGGGGTAGGGGTGGAAATGACGGGGGTAAGGTATAAGATTGAACATCGCAGAAATATGTAAAATTAAAAAAAATATTAATTTTTCATAATATATATCGCTACTTAGCTCCTATTATTTCCTGGTTACTATATATATCGTCGTGGTCGGCGGCCATACTCATTTCCGAGTTTATGTTGCTCTCTTGCGTGTTTATTTGTGTGTGCGTTGGTGGCTGGTCAGGCCGATTCTTGCATAGAACAGTCATCCGCACACACTGCACCCAAATGTGGGTGGCTGGCGCGGTAGGGTTTGTTGGGCTTTCCACCTTAATCGGGATTCAGCTGCCAGACTTCGCTGCTCCTCTTTGAAACGTGCCACTGCTGTGGAGGTAGTTTTGCGCCATAGAACGCGGTCTTTTGTGAGGCTGTCCCAGGTGTTAAGGTCTATATTAGTTTTCTTCAAGGTCTTCTTGAACTGGTCTTTGTAGTGTTTCTTAGGGGCACCGCGAGGTCTGCTGCCAGTGCTGAGCTCACCGTATAAAAGTTGGCGAGGGAGTCTACTGTTGCTCATACACTGAACGTGTCCAACCCATCTAAGTTGGTGGCTGATGATGAGGGCTTCAATGCTATACATTTGAGCTCTTTCCAAGACTCTAATGTTGGACACATAGTCGTCCCATTTAATGTTCATTATAGAGCGAAGTTCTAGCTGGTGAAATCGCTCCATTTTCTTAATATCTCGTCGATAGATAGACTATATATATATATATATATACATATGTAAAATATTTTTTTAATTGTATTTATTTCTACCTTTACCCCTATAACTGATCCAAATAAAAATAATATTAAAATTTTTAATAATGATTTCAATAACAATTTCTAAACAGGCACCACAGTGATTATCTTGTTCCACTAATAACCTTTTCCCCCCACCCCTGGCACTTCCACCACCACACGCCTTTGTTTCAATCATGTGGCAGGTTGGGTTGTGGTTACATCTTACATCTCACATGAATAAGGTTTCTCACTGAAATATTGTGTAATTTGTTTGTTTTTGTGTCTTTTACATGTTCATCTTGCCCTCTTGCCTTCATCTGTGGTAAGTGATGGGTCATCTTTCCCTTTTCTATCTTATTTTTAGTGCCCAATGACAGTTTCTTTGTTTCCATTATCCTCAAGATTATTAACTGAAACATTGTCAAGTGTGTTTGTGTATATTCATCCCGGCTCTCCCGCCTTCATCTGTGGTAAGTGATGGGTTATTTTTCCTATCGTTTCTTTTTTAAGTACTGACTGATGAACAAATACATTTGGTAGAAATGTGTAAAAACATTTACCACCGCAGCAGAACTACAGAAATGAGAACTTGCATACCAGAATATCCTGAATAGCAGACACTCCTCCCCCCCCTCAACCACTGATAAAATCCTATTACTTAATCCATCAGTTATTATTTCTATTTGTATACATTTTTTAATTATGTATATTTTCAACAAATTTCTTTTTCGTGTCAATGCAAGGTACCCTTTGTTATATACATTCATTTTACCACCACCTGCAATACATATATATCATCTCAGTATTTCCCAAGGTATTGATAGTTCACTTCTTAACAGTTCATCCCCACCAACCACCCCCACCCTCTCTTCTGCTGCCTAGCCAGTCATGGGGTAATGTTTGGTGCATGCACACGTCTGGAACCCAATGGCTCATACTCTAGTGCATGGATAAGGTTTTATTTCGAAATATTGCAATTTTGTATCCTTCTTATGTATTACTCACTCATCACAGCTTTTGACTTTAATAAGTGACGGGTCATTTAAAGATGTGCATAAGCTGAGTGGTGAGTTACCGACAGAAAGGCTGAAGAGACGACCCCGTATTGGAGAAATTGACATTAAGAATTATTTTGTGAAAACTTGCATTGGACAAGTTATGAAAGCAAACCAACTGGGTGAGTGCCTTTAAAACAAGAAATGGTTGCCAGAATGAAATTTGCTGCTACTAAATTAAGAGGATTAGGTGAAGTTTAGTTCAGTTGGACAGTTGTAAGAAACTGTTTCCATTTTTATATAGTGTAATGAAAGACAAAAAATATGAGTTCTTAGTGAACAAAATGACTTATTGTGGCTAAGAGCTGAAGAGGGTGATTTTGTTTAAGATATGTATGTCAATTTCATTTTATTATTTCTGAGATAAAACCTTTGTGATTTTGTTGTATATTATTGTGTGAAGGTTAATGATCTTTATATCACCACCACAGCATGAAAATCCATTGCAATCAGTTTATGGTAACAATAAGTTAATAATTAACTGAGTATCTTCCGTTTCCTTTTCTTTTTGGTGCATATTGTACAAACATGAATGATCAGAGATGAATATTGATGTTCTGATGACAAAATATTTAATTTAATTTAGTTGCAATGGAGCACATACTCTGGTGGAAATTTCCCTAAACACCCATTTGCCCTCCACAAATTTCAACTTTGGGAAAGATTAACATAGTCAGATGAGCCGTTAACCTGTGAATCACATAGAACATGATATTAAATTTGAATGCTTAGTACTGTAAAGGTCTCTTTTCTCACTTAAAAATCCTACAAAATTATGTTGTTCCTTGACTGAGTAAATGGTGTTCTAATATTCGTGAATTTATATTATAAATGTCATATTTAGCAGGCTGGTTGAGAGTGTAAAGGAACACAATTGTTGGTACAAGTATTACAACTACCCAATTTCTGTCTCAAAAACTGACACTTTACAAGCAGACTAACATCACAAACAAAAACTTACAAGCAGACTGACATCATAAACGTTAGGATAAACTTTAAACGGTTTGAAGACTATTGTCAACATCAACTTCCTTTCCATTTTGTTTATTCTCTTTAATAATAATTTGTGTTAATAGTATGTCCAGTCCTAGCAAAAAACAAAAATTCACATGTTTTCTACTCTGACGTGTGTTTCTTACCTAGTTGACCATAGCATTTGTTAAATTGTGAATCTTCTTTCCCATTTCTCTGTTGTCATAATGCTACCTATAATGTTTTCCCCTGTGTTTTTAATATTAGTGTATATTTCTGTTTCTGTATTTCACATTTATGTCATTACAGGAGTAGAATACGATCCAAATGAAGGTCTTAGGGTGGTTCTAATGGTCATAATTTGTATCATCCTTTCTTTCGCGAGTAAGTATTTGTCCTGCACCTCTACCCCACTAAGTCCTATTATGCTATCGTTGTTTCAACATTAAAATGGCTATCTTTCAATTCCAGTGCTCTGTATGTTGGCAGCTATTGAGAAAAAAACAAACACAGATGAGGTGGTAGTTAAGAGTACTAAGGCCCCAGTAAGCACTAAGAAAAATACAGATGCTAAAGAGCCACCACAGATACAGTATCAACTCCCCGCGTCTAATATGAAAGATAAGCAGCATGACAATGCAATGAGTGACAATGATGCCTGTCATGCATTAATTATCACTAAAAGGAATGAAGATATACTACGAGATATTAGAAGTGAAATTAGCAGTATGGTATCAGCCTGTAAGGTAAACACCTGCTAGGTGTATCAGTAATGTGTATTTATATGTATTTAATAAGCAGTAAATTAGTGTATTCCAGAATTGGAATGTTAACAGCTCAGCTTAAGAATCTTATCTTTGCTGCGGTTGGCATCAGTGAAAGAATGCTTGCGTTGGCTGGCCTGTAAATTGTATGTGGCAGCTGTTTGACTGGGTGAATGGCTAGCTATGTGAGACAGAGTGTGGCAGACAGGCATGACACAAAACTGGATGTGATTTGTTGATTAGACAGAGTGTAAACATAGGGAAACTTGGCTGCTGCAGTCTCGGTAATGTTCTAATCATTCTCGCGACTGGCTTGAAGAAGCAGAAGAAATATCAAATTACTAAGTGAATATGAGTTATATAACTTGAGGGATTAAAACATAACATGATTGCAGGTCAGTCCACCTTAAAATATAAAATAAATATATGCATGAAGTGTGTTCAATTAACTCTTATAGTCAAGACAGAATTTTGTTATACATCAATAACCTTCCTGGAAACTTATCTGACAAGGGAGCATGCACAAACTACATGGGGGGAGGGGAGGGGGGTTGGCTGGAAGGCTACACTGGGCTATGTTGGGGGAGAGGGGAGGAGGTTTCTGAGCCAGGCCACGTAGCTTTCCTTTCATAACAATTTTCACAGTTAAAATGAGGAACAGAACTCACAACAGCATGTGAATATTTACGAGGTGTGTACAAAAAGAAACCGAACTAATTAAACAGCACGCCAACAGCTGCAGATAAAATTCTCTGACTTCCATGCACACTAGTGACATCTCTCAGCAAGAGATTGCCTCTTGTCGCACTACGGTCGCTGCATTAGTTTACAAGAAATAGCCGGTTGCGTGAGGTCGTGCGCGGAGTGCTCGTCGGATTTGTGAGAAAGCGAGAATGAAGGAATTGGAGGAGCAACGTGTCTGCGAAATTTTGTGTTAAACTTGGGAAAACTTTTACCGAGATACTTCAAATGCTTAAACAAGCATACGTGGATGACTGCATGAGCCAAACACAGTGCTATGAATGATTTAAGCGCTTTAAGGAGGGTAGGAGTTCGGTTACTGATGATCCAAAATCTGGTCGACCCTCCACATCAACAGATGACCACCATGTTGAGAGGGTTCACACTGTGATTCATAAAAATCACCATTTGACTGTCTGTGAGGTTGCTGAAGAAGTTGGCACAAGTGTAGGCTCTTGTAATCACATCCTGAGAGAAAAACTTGGAATGCATCATGTCAGTGCAAAACTGGTGCCGCGCTTGTTGTCGGACGAGCAGAAGGAGAATCGAGCTAGGATCTCTAAGAAGTTGCTTGAAAAAGCAAATGAGGACAAAAACTTCCTCAAGAACATCATTACAGGCGATGAAACATGGGTTTATGGGTACGATGTGGAAACGAAGAGGCAGTCTTCAGAATGGGTGGGAAAAGGATCTCCTCGACCAAAGAAAACGCGGATGAGTCGGTCGAAGATCAAGGTGATGATGGTCGTGTTTTTTATTTCAAAGGAGTTGTGCACCATGAATTTGTACCACGTGTTCAAGCGGTAAACAAGGAAGTCTACCAGAAAATTCTGACACGATTGAGAGATGCTGTGCGTAGGAAAAGGCCTGAACTGTGGGAGAATCAGTCGTGGATGTTGCACCATGACAATGCACCCACTCACGCATTGTTATTTGTCATGAATTATCTGGCAAAACATCGCACTCCCGTTGTGCCTCAGCCACCCTATCCTCCAGACTTGGCTACGGCAGACTTTTTTCTCTTCCCAAAACTGAAAAACACTTTGATAGGACATCGTTTCCAGACTATAGAAGAAATTCAAGACAATGCGACGAGAGAACTGCGCGCCATCAGAGAAATTGCATTCCAGGAGGCGTTCCAAATCTTGAAAAAAGGTGGCAACGGTGTATTCATAGTGAAGGACAGTACTTTGAAGGGGACAGTGTGTAAAAGTTAGTATGATGAGCAATAAAGCAATTACAGCAGGAGTTCGGTTTCTTTTTGTACACACACCTCATATTTACCTCAGTTAATTATCTCCATATGTAATTTACAACAGTCTTACAATAGAAAACAGTACAAAATGTCTTCTGGAATCAAAAGGGAAAAAAGCTATGTGCTACTTGGGGGGGAGATGGGGTTCACAGGAGGCCAAAATGGAGCTACATGGTTTATGAACGCTTCCCAAAGTTAAGATTATTTTATTTGCAGATGTCACTAACCTGACTTTGAAAAACACCAAACAGTGATCTAGAATTTAATGTAAATGAAGCACTTAATGAAGTAGAAAATTGGTTTAAGGCAAATTCATTAAAATTAAATTTTGAAAAAATATCATTATATTAGGTTTAAAACCAAAAAAAAAAATATATATGCAGAGCCAGATTTACAAGTAAGCTATAAAAATAACACATTATTAGAAACAAAAAGTATAAAATTCCTTGGCATTAAAATAGATGAGAAACTCTGTTTGTGCGAACATATCACTTCACTACTGAAGAAGTTAAGTAGTGTCAGCTTTGCAATATGAACCCTTTCTCTAACAGCAGATCTAGAATTAACAAAACAGATGTACTCCTCATATTTTCATATGACAATTTTTTTGGGGAAACTCTTCACAAAGTAAAAAAGTTTTCATAGCACAGAAAAGAGCTATTAGAATGCTATGAAGGGAAAAACCAAGAATTTCTTGCAAACAACTTTTTAAAAACTTAATATTCTTACAATGACATCTCAGTAGGCTATATATATTCTCTCATGTGCTTTGGCATAGAACATTTTAGTCTGTTTACATATAATTTACAGGTACACGATTTCAACACAAGAAAACAGAAATAACTTGCACCAAACACAAACATCTCTGTCGTTAATACAAAGAGGAGTTAATTATTCTGGGATACATCTGTTTAATAAACTTCCCAAGAGTATAAAACAGTTTGCAGATAATAAAGACATATGTAAAGAAAAACTGAGAGATTATCTTCTTGGCAACTCCTTCTACCCAATCAAGAATTTGAACAAAATAATTAATTGTATTTAATATGTAAAAATTAATGATTATTTTTATTCTCTTTATTTGTCCTTGTAGTATATAGTTGTTTTCACTGTGATTATGACTCATATTGTATGCATGTGTATTAACCATGACATGATTCACATCCCAGAGGTCCTTCCTCAGCAGGGATCCATGAAACAAGATTGATAGATAAAGAAATAAAATAAATAAATTCACTCAGTGAATGCGAGCAGAGTCAATTCAGAAATATATTTTTGCTCTGTGATGTATTTTCTTTACAGATTTAACAAGTAATCAACAAAATAAGGGTTATCTATTTCTATTTTTTGTATTTGATTTTCCAGAAATGACAGTACCCCTTATTTCTATCGCTTCCAGTTTTTGTAGGAGGTTGTCATGGCCCACAGTATATAAAGCTTTTGAAAAATATGGGTGCTTCTTGCACATTTTTTAAAAAAATTTGCCGTCACTGATATTGTTCCTTTTACCACTTGTAAACCAAACTGTGATTCGGTGAAGAGATTGGATTTGCTCAAAAAACTGCTTAATCTCCCTT
Organism: Vandiemenella viatica; assembly: GCA_031002005.1. Classification (NCBI taxonomy): domain Eukaryota; kingdom Metazoa; phylum Arthropoda; class Insecta; order Orthoptera; family Morabidae; genus Vandiemenella; species Vandiemenella viatica. The sequence continues at coordinate 19,257 of JARYHS010011484.1, forward strand.
TCATAAGCGATTTGTATATTTTGAAGAAAGTTGGTAGTACTGAAATTGGGTCGTAATTTTCTTTGTCTTCACTGCAATCTCTTTGAATAGCTTTATATTAGCTTGACCTCTATGAATGTAACAGAATCATTGAATTTGGTTTTCACCTACTTCCAGATGTCTGAATTGTTTGAAATTGTGCACACATATTAAGAACTGATGATAATATAATTATTTCATAGCTAACTCCTGGCATTTTCATTGCAATGACAGTAACAACAGAAAAGATTTGGGAATGTGTCTGAAGAAAGATTGCCAGCCAACAATGAGTAGTTGTAGTAAATTGCATAAGTCATCTTTCGCAGGGGTGAAAGCCTCATTGAATATATCACAATGAAAAACCAATCAAATTTAAAATTCAAAGTGCTAATATTATCTTTACACAGATTGATGTAGTACAATACGTAAGTTAATATACTACAGTTGAACCATTCTCATTGATAAATAAATGGTACTTTTGGCTTTTTGATGCGCCCTATGGATGTACTGATATTTGCAGTAGTTCTCATAACCTTTTAACTTTCAATTGATCTTAATGTCTTCCTAAGAAGATAACTTATATACAGTTACCAAGGTTTTCACTGATTATAATTTCTTAACAAAGCTTCAACAAAATTTGAGATCTTCAAGTTTTATGTTGTGAGCAAGTATAAATAACATTATCGTTTTTTTTTAATATCTGCCTTTCTTATTTCCACAGCCTAATGGCAGTTTCACTATCACCATTCTTCAAATTATCGATTATAAAAAGTTCTGAAGTGATTATGGATCTTTTCAATCTCAACCTCTGTTTCAGAAAGATAATTTCAACTGTCGTAATGTCTAATGTTCCTAGGCAGTGTTGCTTTCAGTTTCTGGTTTTCTAAGTTAGCAAGGTTTTTTGTATCTTATAGTACACAGAAATATGAAAAGGTCAGTGACAGATCTACAAATTTTCCGAGCAGGAGCAATAACTTTGACAGGATTTTGCCACCCCCCCCCCTTTTCCCCTCCTGAAGCAGAGAAATGGATTAGTGTTTGCTGGATAAGGTATCTCTTGCTTGCACAGACGTCATCTATCAACTACTATCTGACACATTTGAATTCTACTATTCTCTTTACTATCTGGCAGTAGATAATTGATAATTCCACAACAGAATCCTTCCTTCGGTGATCTGACTGTCTTGTAAACATGCTCTAAATAATTTAAGAAATGAGATGAATGGAGATTTCTTGTATCCCTGAATTCTCTCCTTCTTAATCTGTAATGATTCAATCATGAGTGAACTTGTAACATCAAATCAGAACAATCTGCTTATTTTTTGAAAAAATTATTTTAAAAACTGAAAATTTGCTGTAAAGCTTGCAACTAATTTTTCAGTCTGGATAATTGATTATTCTTATTTTTCAGGCAAGCCAACTAGCATGTGCTGGAGGCGACACACAGCAACAAGGTAATATATTTAATACAAGATTGTTAGGAAGAAGAACTTATTGTTGCTAGCCACTTTTAGCCAATCATAGCCATTAAGTTTAAGGAATTTGTATTTTATCTGGTTTCTTATGTAAAAAAAAAAAATTACCTAAATTAGCAGATTTAGCCTTCTTAATAATCTAGGAATCTATTTGCTCACATTTCACCAATTATTCATTAGAAGGTGATGTTAGGGCTGATATTACTCATGCTATACTCAAGGATCACAAAAATAACCCATCTTTTACCACACATGAAGGCAATAGGGCCAAATAAACACAAAAACACGAATGAGCTTTATGATATCTCAGTTTACAAACCTTAATCATGTATGTAGGAGGCAAGGTCAAATGGCCTTATACTATGTACATGAATAATGTTTTAAACCAAAATATTGTAAAGGAAAAAATTGTGTGATGAAAGTACATTGTAGCTGATATTTTATTATTAATTCCTTCTGAAATATTGTGGACCATTGTAAAATGTTGAGAGACACCATCAAAACAGACTGAAAATTTTCATTTTCATTGACATGAAAATGGTAGTTAAATCCCTGAATAGAAGTTTTATTGGTGTTATTGTAAAAAGCCTCATTGATTTTATATAAGAACGAAGACTTTCCCGGCGTATGACTGCGTTGATTTTGTTTAGGTATTAATGAGGAACTCTCTTATTAGCTATGATTAATCATTTAATGTTTTGTATAATTCTAATTGGTTCTCCTTTTTTGTGTAGTTGTCGATCAGGGGCCCCAGACTCTTCAGTATAAAACGTTGGACATGCCTGACTTTGCACTTGAATCCTTAGGTAAGACCTTTTATTGTTTATGTGAACAAAAATTATGAGAACTTTTTAAATGTTTAAACGATAATATAGTTACAAAATGTGTGTTAGCTAATGGGCCAAAGACTACTTCGTTGTGATTCCTTATCAAGGACCTGTTAGGTTCTTCAGAATTTGGTTTTCTGCATTTTTAAATCGTGCTGTGAGGTAGGTAAATGTGGAGACTGAGGTGCTGTTTGGGAAAATTTTTAAACCTGCCTTGGGGGTTGTTCTGTCTTGGGGGTTGTGCCTGTTACTTAGGGTAGATTTCTTGGGGGATAAAGAAGAAAAAATCAGGGTGTTGGCTGCTTTTGTTGAATGTTAGAAAATTCAGTAAACCTATAGCCAAAATTGAAGGGGGGAAATGACAGATTTTGAAACTGAAGGGATGTTTCAAGGAAATGTTAATTAAATGGAAGGAAGGGACAAGTTCAATGGAGTCACAATGAAAATATTACAAGAAGTTAATAAGAAATGGAGAATAAATGTTTATTCCAAAACAGAAACAGAAGTACATAACGTACCTATCATAATAGGGAGGTGAGGAGGTTAAAGAGGTTGGTAAGAAGATAACATAACAGAGTTAAGAGAGAGCAGGGTAGTAAGGAATATTTAAAACTAAACAAGGAATTAATAACAGCAAAGAAGGTGGCTGAGGATGGTTTTATGAAGAATATTATTGGTGCAGGAGGATCCTTGGTAGATATAGAAACTGAAGGGAGGGTGTTGAGACAATTATAAATAAGTATGGAAGACAAGTTGCTGAGGATTTGAAAATGGCAGAGCTATTCAGTAAATGATTTAATGAGACCATTAGGTACAATGATTCTAAAATGGGAGAGTGTAGGTTTGAGAACAAGCTTTACCACACAAAAAAAAAGCAGAAAGGGGCTGGTGGGAAGATATTACTACAGATATCTTAAGCAAGATGTGACATTGTATTATTGTGCAAGTGAATATGGCAGTGCCAAAGATGTTATTATTTCTAGAGTTTGAGGCAATTATCAGACCTTAGAATAAATTGTGTGTGCAGAGAGTAGGGGCATTGTTTAAATAAGCTTTGGTTAACTTATAAGTAGCAGAGTTGAGCTGTACTGTTCTGGGTTAATGGTATACTAGTGTAAAATCTGAGTTAGTAGGCTATATGCAAGATTTTTTGGATGAAATGACAAGGAAGGCCAAATTGATAGAATAGGACTAGATCTCTCAAAAGCTTTTGACAGAGTGAGCCATAGAATGGTATTAAATAAGGTAAAAAAACATTGAAGTGGATGAAAAAGTGATTTGTTGGGTAGAAGAACTCTTAAAAGGTAGAAAGCAAAAAGTTGGGGTAAATAATGCAGTATCAAAAGAAGTGGATAAAAAATGGGAATGCCACAGGGTAGTGTATTGGGACCATTGCTGTTCGTTATTCTAATGAATGATTGTGTTGGTGGTTCTGAAAGCTTCCGTAGTCACAGTATTTATTATCTCGGTTCTCTGGGTGGAGCCACATCGATTTATTAAAACCTAAAGTCCTGTGTCAAAAGCCACAGCCGATGGCAGAAATGTTGGGTTTTAATTACTCAATGCAGCTCCATACAGAGAACCAAGATAACAGATTGTGCTGATGGTTTACTGTCAGAAGTTAGATTGTTTGCAGATAATATAATGTTCTATAATAGGATCAAAATGACAGAAGACTGTACACAGCTTCAGGGTGATATGGATAGGATATTTAGATGGGTGAGCTAATATGGGATTCAGATAAATGCAAAGAAGAGTCAGCTTATTAGTCACCCAGATAGAGATGCTAAATTGTCTGTGGTCATAAGGTGGGGAGACTTGAAGTGTAAATATCTTAGCACATTGGACTCGGAAGTAGAAAAAGGTTTCAAAATAGAGCTGTAGTAAACAGTACCTATTCGTTACTGAGTAACGGGTTCATCGCCTGACTCGAAGTTCCGAGTCGTTACTCATAAATTCATTTCGTTACTCGCATGTTTCGTTACTCACATTTGTCGCATAGATGTCAGTTTAATTTGATAAACAAACTAACACAACGTATCGTGCGTCATGCAGGAGCTGGAATGGTTCACCCATCATTTGAATGAGCAGATGTTTATTTTGGAATTAGTTGATTTAAGTGTGCTGCAACTGTGATATTAGGTATTATTCTGAAGTATGTAATATTCAGTGCAGTAAATCAAATGTATGAACAGTTCACCTAAATTTACTTTACTCAATGAACAATTTACTTGAACTTTGTACTAACGACAGGGTCGCATTTAGGCTTTGTGGGCCCCTAGGGTACACATGTGGTGCAGTGGGGGCCCGGGGTTGTGGTGCGGCCCCCCCCCCCCTTTTGTGGTGCTGGCGCCTTGGCTACAGCCTAGTTAGCCCATTCTTAAATGCATCCCTGACTAACGAAGTCATTCATGCGATGCTTCATGCTAGTGTTCAGTTGTATCAGAAGTAATGTGACATAGCAATCAATGAATTTTAATTACTGCAGGATCCATGTCATCAATGCGGTACTGGCTTTGATGTTGAATGTTTGTTGTAACTGCGATGCATCAACAATTATGAATCTAATCTCAAAAAGATGAAGAATTTACAAAAATAAATGAAAACAGTAAAGGAAGAAAATGGTGAAACTTCATATTTAAAAACGAAATTCTTTGATGAGATTATATATTTGTTAAATACATGTCCCATTATCATGCCAGGCTTGTATGCAGGGTTTTGAGTGGGTTAATTTAAAAAATAACCATCATTAGTTATTGTCACAGTCAGGTGAAAGGTCAGGTCTTTTTTTCTTGTATGCAAACAGGTGTTTGTTTTGAAATTAGATTATTCTTTCATATATAATATTCATTACAATAAATCAAGTGCACATTCAGATGTTTTCTGTAAGATCCATGTGCTAATTACTTTACTTAAAGTTTTATCCAAATGAACAACTTACATAAACTTATTTTACTAAATAAACAATTTACTTAAACTTTATCAAGTACGAACGAAGTTGTCCCGTATGCGACGCAACCCGATGCTATGCTTTATGCTAGTGTTTGATTGTATCAAAAGTAACGAGTAATGAAACGATACGATAGTAACGAAGTTATCTGATAATGGACGCGACTCGATGCGATGCTTCATGCTAATGTTTTACTGTATCAAAAGTAATGAGTAATTATTCAAAAATATTGGGTACTGATTGGTTTAGTAACGAATACAGAATTTCTCATTACTCTTACAGTTCTATTTCAAAATCATTCACTTGTTGGAGAGAGGGATGAGGGGATGTACCAGAGAAGTAAAGAATCTGGGTTACAAAACTTGTTTGAATATGGTAGTGTAGTATGGGACCCACATTACAGGAGTTTGAGGGGGTGTAGAGAATTGAAGATGTATTTTTGGAAATTACCGCCAAACAGAGTCAGTAAATAA